>BNCP01000030.1:0-102500 GCA_019650235.1 Volvox reticuliferus
TGACTTTAGTGAATAAACCATAACAGTGCAAGGTAAGCGACGTTGAGCGCAAATATATTCTTAAATCTGTGAGAAAATAAATATGCAAGCGTCAGCGCGGACACCGAACTCGGTGAGCCTGGTCAGAAAAATACCATTGACAGCTATGCGAAAATGTTAAAGCCCCGGCTCGGATGCCTTCGCAGATCCTTAGGAAACGGGCGAACAAAGAAAATGAGGATGTGACAGGTAAACTCAACAAACGAAACAAGCTTGCGAAGCGGCGTGTTAGCTTTGCGCCCGACGATGAGCTTGAGACCAAACACATTTTTAAGGAGGTAAGATCCCAAGTAAATATAAGTACATGAATATCACGACTTTCAACCAACCTTTTCTGATTGGTGCCTAACACAGGACTCCGACCGTAACTCGGCTGGCGACCTGCCCGCGGGGCACGGCACGGGTCCGGCCCAGGCCGTGGCCGCAGCGGCGATCCCCGACGACCATGAAAATAGGCAACCCATGGGTGATCCATTAGCGGTCCTGCCAAGCCCAGATAACCTGTCGCCGCTCTCTATGGACCTGACAAACAACAGCATCGAACAGCTATGTGCCGGAACGACGGCAGCGCCTGGACCCGGCCCCGCCAAGGGCAGCACGGTAGGAGGCACAGCGGGAGGTTCGTCCTTGCGGCCGCAATCGCAGCATCCGGCGCATTCGCTTCGCCACCAGCACGCCCCGTACACACGAATGAACATCACCATGAACGTCCCTAACCTCTCAACACTCGTCGAGGAGGATGAAGAGCATTACGGAGCCGGGGACGTCAGCAGCCGCCTTGGCGGGGACGCAGATGCCACCGCGACCCTGCGTCAGGCGGTGCTGAGTGGCGTTGCAAGTGGATACTTGCCCTCGGAATCTCCGATGAGCCCTAATTCCGTGAGAGAAATGCAGATGTGCTGTGACAGCGAGCACCAGGCTGAGCAGGACGAAGCCCCCTTACGGGACATCTGGGGTTTCGCTCCAGGAAAGGAGGACACCCTCGAGGTCAACTGCGGTAAGTGGCTAAGCATCCGTCTATGTCTCCACGTCTTCGCGGGTATGTTGCCGCGGCACGCTGTCATTCAGCTTCAGGAGCTTGCCTCGCTCAGGTCGCGAAGTCATGGGCGAGAGGACGTACAACCACGTTTACGGCACAGGAACGATTGGTGAGCTGACGTGTGCAGTCAATGCCGGTCGCACGGCAGGTGAGTCCAAGGAGCCTGAACCCCGCCGCTGGGTCACAAACTAGTGTGTGTTGCAAGTTAGGCCTAAGTTGGTGTCTACAGCTACACATATCCAACGGCGTGTACACGTTTTTTAATGGCACATACCCATTTGGGTGCCTAACTGCAATGCAGTACTTCCCCTCTTTGCTGGCTGTGTAATGGCCAGGTCATACATCGAATCAGCCAGCAGCAAACAACAGGTTGACTGCAGCTGGTCTAGCGCCAGCTGCAGGTGGCGTTCGTTCGCCTGTTCGCGCCATTCCCGAGGCCGTGACAACGAAATCACCAACAGCGGAAGCAGCGGGGAGTGCTGCTGGAGCAGCGCCCGCAGACGCCGCGGCGGAGTTAGCGCCGGCGCAGCTACCGTTACGGCATGCACCCTTGCGGCCGCAGCAAACCGAACTTTCAGCTATCCAGGCCCAGCCGCCGCAAGGCCGTGATCCGGTGCACAATATGCCACTCCTGGACACCACCACCCAAATCTTGGAAGGTGACCAAACAGAAGCCTGGCGACTGCCAGGGCATCCAGGTGGCTATGACCGAGGCCGGCTGAGTGTGGCCAGCAACCGGGTGCTGGCGCCAGGATACCGACGTGGGGCTGGTGGGGCTGGCGCTGGAGAGACCACAGTACTGCTGGGCCCCACCATGACCTTGGCTTGTTCAGGGAACGGCGGCAACCTTAACCTGGTTCAGATGCTTACCGACACCCCGAACCCTAGAGCCGCATATGAGCGGCTCATACAGAATATGCAGGGGGGGCAGGCTTCGCCGGCGGTTATTCCACGAGCACGGTGCGTCGAAGGTGTTGGGGCATCCCAGGGACTTTAGGCCAGGGACGGTGATTGCGTTGACGCACAGCCCAATTTTGGGCTAATTACGCAATCGCACTGGGTCTCCCAGTGGCTTGCTCAATATATTCCAATCGTATTCCACTCGCATACCTTTCACTCGTTGCACTTGGATATTGTATCGAAAAATCTAATAATTGTGGCCAGACCGCCCTTGTCATCTTTAGCTTTACTGCCTCGTATGACACCTTATGTCTCTAGGCCTGGCGCCGGGACGAGGCCCGAAGGCGCCATCGGGGCAGCTAATGTCGCTTTGGAGCAGCACGTGGCCGCGTACAACGCCCGGAATCTCTCTTTAGAACTCAAGATGACGGGCAGTGAGGACCTGTTCGAGGAGGGCGGACTCTCCCTCGATCTCTTCCAGATGCCCCCCGAGCCCACCACAGCACTCTCGCAGCTCCAAGACGAAGAGCCGCAGCACCAGCAACGGCTGATGCAGATGGGCGGCGCTGAGTTGGTGCCAGGGACGCCCTACGCACGCGGTGTCGGCGCGCTTGAGAAGGGACAGCCTGTCACCGTACAGGCGCAGCTGCCACGGCTTTCTTGCCAGGTGGGCGTCTCCTGTTGCGGGAGGGAGCCAAACCAATTGCGATGACTTTACCTCTCCCTAGCTTTTCGGTCGCAACGGTTTCCGATGGGAAAGATAACATTCTCGTAGGTAACATAATCCTCGTGCTATCCTCGTTCTGCAACGCGCTTATCATGGGGAGCTCCAAGGAGCACGGTATCGGGTCATGTAGTTGCGCTGCGCGCCTAAGAAGCTAAAGAATGTGGCTTTTGGTCCCTGCCAACATCATGCCATCTCGCCGCGCTGGTCGCCGGCTCTTTCCGGGTAGGTATGAGAGTGTGTCTGATGCATAGCCCAGCCCTTCCATCCGGGATGGCCGTTCAGGAGTTCCTGAGCCTCATCGATGTCAGTTTTATCAACAAGATCTGTCGGGAGACTTTTCAGCCAGTGTTCGACCCGCCGCCTAGGACGGTATTGGAGATCTTTGAGGCAGCGACTTGTACGACTGCCTACGTAGAAGCTTATCACACCAGGTCGATGGATTTCGCAACCCGTCTGGCGGGCATCGGCGCTAGCATGAACCAATTGGAGGCGGAGCTGACGGCGAACAAGCAAGGGCTCTTTGTAGAGGTGCAGGTAGGTAGGGGCGTTGCTAGGCTGGGTGGTCGTGCCGGTACCGATGTTCGGCGGCGCACCTGAAAGAATACCGGGCTTTCTTTCACTGCTAGGTAACTAGGTATTGCTAGGCTTTCACGCTTGCTGGACGAACTGAAAGCGAAAGGTTCAAGCCCGCTGGATCAGGCTGGACCAACTGACCCTAAGTAAAACACGATTGCTGGTCCGCTCCGAGACCCAATCTTCAAGATGGCACATAGTACAAGCCACAGGGACGTTCATTTTGCTTTTTTTTACCTGAACACACTTTATCCGAGGGTCTCTACGGCTACGGCGTGGGAAGTGCGGCCCCCATCATTGACCTCCCACCATGTGCCTCTCCACTGTGCGCCTCCCCAGCCCTTACTTACTCCCACTTTCTCCCGCACGTACCCACCGTATGGCCAATGTTCTGCTTCTTCACTCCGTCCGTCGACGACAGAGGCTACCCAGTGCCGAGCTGGAAGTTGTCAAGGAGAAGTTCGCGAGCCTCAAAGAGCTCTGCCGCTTGCAAACGGTCAAGCAGATCAAGCAGAGCCAGCTTTCTGCTATGGAGGATCACCTGGCAAAACTGGACTTGCGCAAGCTGCAGCTGCAGGGTGACCTTGAGGCAGCGACGGTAAGGCCTGGAGTTACTACTGTCCTTCTGCCGCGTCGGTGTGCAATACTGGGATGCAAGCTACGGTGTCCCTACGTGTGCTGCGGCCCCGATGACGTGCAGTCCGAAAAATACTACCAGGATGACGCCGCAACCGCACTGTCATCGCCGCAGTATCCGGTCGCCTGAAATGCCCTCTTATTGGGCCAAAATGCCCTCTTATAAGGCCGCGATGTACACAATTCCTCTGCAAGGCAGCTGTTGATATAGAGAATAGTCCCCATGATGGTCTTCCACTGCATGTGGTGTCCGTACGTCTGTCAGCGGCTACCGGCAAAAACATTTTTCCGTCCGCCGGGACTGCGCGCAGGCAGACGTGGAGCGCCTTCAGGAATGCACTCAGGAGGTCGACGCCATCCCTGCGCTCATCGCGCGCATGCAGCAGGAAGACGAGGATCGAGTGCAGGTCAGGAGGGTGCTGCAAGGGGGCCCAGCGCTTCCCTGTACTGCGTTTCTACTGTTTATGGACAGGAGCCCCTGCCCGTCAGCTGCCACCCTTCCCGCTTCCACCCCGGTTTTAAAAACAGCCGCTACCGCTTACAATTGTATATGTTATTGCGTGTTTTGTGCGTGTCCTAAGTCACTCGCCCCCCTGATCGGTTGACGCGATGCAGGAGGCCCTCGAGCGGAAACGGAAGTTGGAGTCGTACATGCAACGGCTGCAGGCGCTGCGTGCGCAAAATGAGGAGCGGCAGCGGCGACTCGACGCTGCGAAGGCGGAGCACCAGGCGAAAATGCAAAGCCGGGTGCGGGGACTTTTGCTGGCGCACCTGCTTTGCCTGGGGACTGCCCCTCTATACCGTTTTCGTCTTGCATCCTATTCCTTGCTTCACGTCTTTGCTGGCAGACGGTGCTGTCCTCCCGGCGGTCAGGTACCCGTACCGTAACATACACGGCTTACATTTTCATTCGCGTGTGTTTGCCTCTATCCCCTTCGAATTTCGTCATCCATCCAGCCGCCCCTATCTTCGTTATTGGACGAGCGCCGTGAGCTGGAGGAACGTGCTGCCAAGTTACGTGCTCGCTTAAACACCAATGTGATGACGCCAGGCCGCGAGGGCCAGCTCATCAGCCAAGCTGCAAAGAAGTTCGCAACAGTCGAAGCGATTCTGGGTTTACACGTACGTATTCACCCCCTTTCAAGAAGGGCTCAAATTAGCCATTATATCCATTCCAGTATTCTAGCGGATAGGAAAACAATGGGACCCCTCAGAAGAACGCGTCCAAATTTAATATGTATTAGGTTTTAGTGGTTGCGATGGGATTTCAAGCAATGGGAAATTTGGTAAGGAGTGAAAAGCATCGAAGTCGGCAGCCTCTGCTCCCCGAGAGCCCAGTGCGCGACAAGGGCGCAGCGCACGCAGCCGCAGCCGCACCTGCATTAGTCGAATTGACTTGAGTCGTTAGTATACTGCAATATTGCTGAACCTCGCCATGGGTTCCGTGGGGGGAAATCATCACGGATTCACTGCAACCATCTGCTTGCCGCCGCGGTTCACGATCCCTCGTATTCCGCCACATCATCGCGTGCCTGTGAATTCCGATCTGTGCCTCAGGGCCTACGGCTGGACCTGACAAACGTGGAGGATACCAGCACGTTGAGGCTGCTCTTTCGACGTGCGTTCGCCATTGTGTGTAGCGCTTCGGATGGCTTCATTGACGTCCGGGTGGCATGCGAAGATGTGACCGCTGCTGGCTTCGATGCCCTCGCGCCCAGCATCCAGGAGTGCATCCGTAAGTCCAAGCAGAACCTTAGCCATGCAAGCTGCATTCAAGCTCACCATGGCCCCCATATTCCATGTTCACCCACGATTGCCTTTTCAAGCTTTGAACGACAATAAGGTGCTATACTTACAGCACTTAGCAATGCACGTCGTGAACCGCTGGCAGCTATACTGGTATTCAACGCAGTGGATTCACCGAGGTTCCCCGCAGCCTGGCAATTGAATCCGTTTATCAGCGGCCGCGGCCCTCTTTCCCACGCACTCAACAGCCATGGCCGCGTGGCTTCGTTGCATCCGCTGTTTCCTTACCTTCTACCCTCTCCATCCTTCGCAATCTTCACACCGCATCGCAGGCGCGTCATCGTCGGAGCTCAGCTGCACAATACCCCGCGCGCAGATGCCGTTACGCCTGGAGTACATCTTGGAGCAACTCCAGCGCCTGTGTCGCATCGCCCACCAGCTCGATAGCTGCTGGATGCGATTTAGTTGCATGCAGCGGCCGTATGCGGAGGTACCGTTGCCGCAACAACAGGATGTCAGCGAGCCCATGCTAGTCCTGAGGTTCACCAACGCCGACACCGTCACGGGGGTAACCGTCCGTATGCCGTGGTCCGAGGCTCTTCGCTCCGACTACGTGAAGCCACGGTTGGGAGCCCAGCTGACAAGCTTAGACCCGCCGGAGACGCAGCAGCAGTACTGCGACGCCTTGCTGGATACCGTCCTCAGTAAGCTGCCCGCTGGTAGGGAATACATCACGGCCGTTTGCTATGCGATGAGCGAGACGCTGCAAGTGGCCGAGGAAGGCGCATAAAAGCCGCAGGTGCTCATCACATCACGACTGTCTGTTACGCGAGATGATGCATGAGAACGCTGCAAGTATAGCGCCGTGTGCAGCCGTGTGCGCGTGCTGGCTGTGGGCCCATAAGGGGGGGATAAACATACAGCTGCGCACAGTTGCCTAACCGTGCGACCACGAGTCGACCACGGGACACTGTGCGCGTGACCACTGGGGCACCATTGATATGGGTCTTGTGGTGGATAAGGGTAGTGCGCGAGAGATGCAGCGGTCTTGCGGGTGAAGTAAAGCGGACCTTTGTGACAGCGCGTCCGACACCATACCTGAAGAGTATGAACTAGTTCTGAACACGTTTGCTTTCGTTATTAAACACGTTTGCCGCCTGTGCCTTGTGTTGGCGGTGTACGTATGGGACTTGGTGATCAGTGTTCTGGCAAGGCACTTTTAGGATAGCATGGGTTTCAGGAATTTCGCATTAGTAACTGCTGGTTGTCCGACTCAAGACTCTAGTACTTTCCTGGTATCGAAGGGGCAGACGTGATCGGTGGTTTTGACTTATGGACAGCTAAGACCGCAGGCACAACAGATGTACATCGGTGTGGAGGGCTTGGCGAAACATGGCAAGTCAGGTAAGCTGCGGTTTTGGTAGCGTCAGGACTCAAATGGAGGAACCCAAATGCCGGAAGGCATTTATTGGTGAAGATTTATGATTATGATGTTACAAACTCAGAAAGAGCTTGTAAGGCCCGTACAAGCCAGGAGGCTCAAAGGACCCCAAGAACGAGCAGTGAAAAAAAGGAAAGTGATAGTCAAAAAGATAGCGAAAAGATAAACTAGTGGAAGAAAACGTACTGCAGGACAAGGTCAAGTTCTGCCAACCTGCGACACGCGCCTTTGATGGATGCTATGAATAATCCGAGCAAGGCGTAATTGATCCTGCATTGACATAATCTGAAGCATTGTCGAGTCTTGTCCAACTCCTAGGCTAGCAAAATCGGCATGGATGTCATCATAGGCAGGACATTCCATCGTCACATGGTTTTCATCTTCCACAGTATCAGCATTATTGCAAACACGGCACCAGCGTTGCTCTCTTGGCCGACCATTAGGGCGGTTTACTTCTAAAGCCCAAGCACCAAGACGAAAACGAAGAAGGGATGTGTAGACAGGCATTGGGATATAGCTAGCAGCATGCTGCGGCATACCCATCCAATTAGTGTGCCTACACATTTTCACGCCAGGTTTACCACCATCAGATACAAACTCACGTGGTTGGGTAAGCAGACGTGGGCTTAACCAATCTTCTTTGAAGCGCTCCAAGGTAAACATGACAGAGCCAACACAAATCTCTCTAGAAGCCAAGAAATTCACACGATCTTCGAGATCTAAGTCAACGGGAACATTGGCCAATGCCCCAAGCATCTCAACATTTTTAGGACAACAGAACCCCAAGTAGGACTAGAACAGTCAGACAAGAGTGCAGTATGAATTTCTTCACGAAACACATTATAAAAGATACCATTTCTACCCCGCACTAACCTGTTCCAAAAACGAAACACAAGAGTGAAGATTGATGATGCGCAAATGAGTTAAGGCGGTGTACGGACTAGTAAAACGTCATGAGGTAAAGCAGGCGTAAATGTTCAGCCACGCACACGTGCTAGGAAAAAATGGCGAAGGCGGTCAGCTTAATTCTGAAGTTATAACCCATCATTACGCATGGCCACTTGCCGCTACCTTGCCTGTTGAATATGATTGCTTCAATGGCATGAAATTCGCCTGCCCCTTACCTGATCTTTGGAACTGCGAAAAAAGAGTTGTTATCAACTGAATATAACGCAGTTACAGATGCCGTATTTATGTTGGAAGCTTGGCACTTCAAAAAGTGCTTGCAACTGTAAACTGTGCGGGGCCGTCCCCCTTTCCACGAAATACTCCAAAATTTAAGAGGTTGAATACTTCGAGAATAATTGCCATTATTATGATTTCTGGACGTGCAAAACGAAATATACAGTGCGACTGCGTACATTTGGCCGAGCTCAAAAGGTTGCGTTGTTTTTTTGCATTGATATTCCCTCTACGAAGTAGAAATAGGATAGATCATATATACTCATATCAACACGAAATTTTATATATCTTGGAGGTTTTTATGGATGATGCGATTATACGGTATATTCAGCCGTACTTTTGGTTACTGAAGACCTTGATGCCTTAGAAAATGGTATCTTTTGTCGCGACATCTATCCCGTGGCATATATGAAAATTTTTTATCAATTTATGTATAGCATTAGAAGCTTGGTCAGCATATAGCTCTCCTGTTGCTGTGTCCCTTCGCGGAGCTGCTTTGCAGCAAACATGGCGGCCGTCGGGAAGGGGGACGTAGAGGCGCCCCCTCCTGCACCATTTTTATATGATGTTACTGAGGAACAGCTGCTGGCCATGAATGAGGTGACTGAGTGGAAGCGTACGCCTCGTGCGCGGGGTCTTGTGACCCTTAATGAAATAATATCTTGGATTATACGTACAGGCCAAAGATACAGCAGCATTAAAAAACATAGGCGGGGCACAAGGTCTCGCGAAAAAACTGCTTTCAGACCTTCACAAGGGCCTCGATCCTCACGGGCAAGGACTTGCATCCATTGAGGCGCACGCAGAGGCTTACGGCATCAATAAGTTTGCGGAGGTGCCTCCGAAGTCGGTAAGCAATCAAGACTTTTGCTTGCGCCCAGGGAATGCGAGTTGCGCTTGACGTCTCTCTGGTGTGGGACCTGCTACAGTTTTTTGCGCTGGTTTGGGGCAACCTTCAAGACCCTGTCATCATCATCCTTATCCTGGCAGCACTGGTGAGTCCTGTAGCTGCATGCAACCTTTCCGTTTCGGTCACCTCTATGGCTAAAGACCCTGCATGCGTTTCCAGGTTTCGACTGTACTCGGAGCTGCGATTACAGAACAACGAAAACATGGAGAATGGATTGAAGGCGTAGCTATCTGGGTGGCCATCATCATCGTTGTATCTGTCAGTAAGTCTGGAACCGCTTGTTTCCACGCCATTTCTGCTGACCTTGGACCGTTGGTATCATTTGGGTCGGTACCCCTGCGGAGGCCAGGCGTGCCTTGCCGCCAGGACATGTCAAGTTTGCCTGACGTCCATGTGTCTTGGAAACGGCTGCGGGAAATTACTGCAGGTGCTGGTAACGATTACCAGAAAGACCGGCAATTTCGGAAGCTCAATGCCCAGAAAGATGTAATTATGGTGAAGGTCGTGCGCGGAGGTCACACAGAGCTGGTCGAAAATACGGAGCTAGTCGTTGGCGATGTGTACCTTTTGGACACGGGTGACAAAGTCGTCGCAGATGGCATCTGTTTCGATAGCCAGGGCCTTGTCGTGGACGAGGCCTCCTTGACTGGCGAGTCTGACCCCATCAAAAAAAATCCGGAGGATGACTGCTGGGTTCGTTCAGGGACACAGGTGTGTTCATTCCTCCAGTTACGGCCATAGTGAATCTACCCCGGGCCGAGGATGCAGCTGGACTGCGTTATTCTTATGGGCTCCTTGCAGGGACAATCGCACCGGCAACCCCGTTTGTGAAAACATATAACTCAATAAACACACACACGACTAAGTTCTCACACAAAAAACGCACAAGCTGCGTTGCTAATACAGCTGGGAGCCCATCTCTCTCCCTGTTTAGGTCACGGAGGGCAGCGGCAAGCTGCTGGTCGTCGCGGTGGGCGAGAATTCCGAATGGGGCAAAACCATGGCGCTAGTGGGCGAGGCCGGTGATGACGAGACGCCGCTGCAAGTGAAGCTGACCTGGGTAGCGAGCACTGTGGGCAAAGTTGGCTTCGCGGTGGCCATTTGCTGTTTTGCCGCCCTGCTGATCAAGTGAGGACGCCGCAGGGTTAAGGGCCGGATGTGGGAAAGGGATGTGGGGGGCCTCAGGGTTGATTCGGGCGGGGGTTAGGAAATCCAACGGATCCGGTCACAGGGAGCCATGGTTATGCTCCGACGTGCATTTGCGGTTTATGGTTCTTGTTTTGCCGGGTTTTTCCTTAAACGGACTAGGCCGGGTAGGCAGGTAGTTGTAGCGGCGAAACAAAAAACGCCCGGCCCCGGGCGAACGGGTGAGCCGAACGGGACGGGACGGATGACGCGGAATGGCGGATGGGCGATTTTTACTTGCGAACGAAATCAAGTGGGGAAAGGGTGGGGACTGCGGTGTGAGGAGGGGTTGGGAGCTGCTCAGAGAAGAAGCTGTGCACTGTGCTGCAGCAGAGGAAAGGGTGAAGTCGGAGAATGAAGGGGGTCAAGGGATGAAACGCCCCGGGCTGGGTGTTCTACAGGAACGGGATGCGAGTTGAGCCGGAGTGTGGTAACAGCCTGCCACACCGACAAGCGGCCTCGCGCCGGAAACCTCCTGTGAGCGCGCTCTTGGGTTGAGGCTCATTTCCAGCTCCGCAGTCAGCCCCAACTCTTTGGTGTCATCGTGGGGGTTCGAGGTGGGCTCCTCGTCAGCTCGGGCCCCCGCGCGAGGGGTGGGACGGGGCAAGGCGGAGCGCCCTGTTAACGGTTGAACGCCAACGAAGTTGTCCACCTGAGCACCTCCTCCTGGTCTGCTGCCATTTGCTGCTCATGCATTGTGTTCTCCAGGTGGTGCATTATCAATAAGGGCTTCCCCGTGAAGAAGATCAACCAGAATGGCCCCATCCAGTTTTTCCTGTACTCCGTGACCATTATCGTGGTGGCAGTACCGGAGGGATTGCCGTTGGCGGTGACCATCTCACTAGCATACTCGATGAAGAAGATGTTCAAGGGTGGGTAATGATTGTGGGGGGGTTCGCGGGGTCCGGGGTCGGGGGGGAAATAAGGGTTTGTTGGTTGCATGGAGAATGGATGCCGCGCCTAAGGCAGAGACGAAGCGCGGAGCGGGTCAGAGATGGGGACGTGACGACACCTTTGTGTACAGTGGGCGGAAATCATCAGAGCGGGACCGGCTGTAAGGGGCCGGGGGTTCTGGGACTCGTCTGTGCTAGTACTGGCAGAATGTGTCTGGGAACAAGTGTGGGTGTTTTCCTTCGGGTCGGGGTGGAGAGGGGAGGGAAAGGGAAGGGATAAAACTGTTGCCCTTTTATGGGGGGGGAAGGTAGCACCAATGTTGTGTCCCTTTTGTGGTGCCGTGTAACGCAATCTTGAGAACACAACGAATGATACACATACAGGGGCGGAGTATTTATTGAGTTTCGCTCATGCATTCCCTTCATCATCTTGTCTATTGCTTTCCTCCGATTCGCCTCAACCTGGCATGTCTGCGTATTGCTGCGCGCGCAGATAACAACTTTGTCCGAGTGTTGGCCGCGTGCGAGACGATGGGTGGCGCCACGGCTATCTGTTCCGACAAGACAGGCACACTCACCGAGAACCGCATGACGGTTGTGGAGGGCTGGTTCGCCGGCAAGGTCTTTGATCATTGCCCCCAGCCGGAGGAGCTGCCCCAGGACGTCTGCGATGAGCTGAAGCTCAATTGCTCGCTCAACTCGAAGGCTCATGTGCTGGAGAATGGCCCGAAGATCGACTTTGTGGGCAACCGGACTGAGTGCGCGCTGCTCATGATGCTGAAGAACTGGGGATGCGATTACGCCAGTGTACGGGATGAGTACGATGCCAGCGTGTACAAGGTACGAGGTCCTGCCGGACCACGGCGCAAGAATGGCGGGGTGAAGGAGTGTGATTGGTTGTGGTTTATGGCTTGGAATTGCTTAAACAACAGGACACCGGGACAACAGGACACCGGTCTCCACGTGGTAGTGGGGTCCTTAAAGGTTAGGGAAAGGAAGGGGCCCAGTGTTAACGGTGGCTTGGGATAACGGAAAAGTCGAACAATTACAGGATCGGCCGAATAAGGACTGATGACTGGTAACTCGACCAACGGGAGTAAGGACAGCGACGTGTCCAGTCCCAAGCGGAAGGACTGGCCGCGGCCGCCGCCGCCACAGCAGCAGCAGCAGCAAGAGCAGGAGGAGACGCAGGACAAGGCGAGAACAGCAGCGGCAGAAGTGGAATGAGAAGCCGAACTATTTCTGCAGAAACACACGGCGGAGTAAGGCTTCATCGGGAAGCGAGAAACAGAACGAACCGCGACGAGCTGATGGCGGCGCGCATTGTGGGGCGGGGGGGGGCCACAGCGTTGCAGTGGCACGTTCCGACCGGCAGCGGTGGTTACTGACAGCTGCATCGCTGCGTGGGGTCGGACCTCATGATACCACAACATATACGTGATGCGGCTGGCAGCGGCACCAGACAGCGGCCGACGGGGAGCCGCCAGAAACGAAGACGGAGGGGGCCGGGGATAAACTAATGGATGGCCGCCCATCGTGCGCCTCCCTGGGGCTTTCATTCTACGGGGAAGCGGGGTTGGACGGGGATTGGCGCCGCTGAGCAGCTCCGTTACCATTGTTTCTGTTCACACAACACGTTTCTCATATATAGTTATAGATGGCTCAACTGTCGCCGCAAATCTGTTTGGTTTCTTCGGCACATCACATCGCACTCTTCCTGTCCCCTTAAATCCCCTTTCGTTCCCTCTCTTCCCGCTCCATTCACTGTCCCCCCTGTCAGGTTTTCGGCTTCTCCTCGACGAAGAAGATGGCCTCCGTCACTATCAAATTTGCCGACAAGTTTCGCCACTACAACAAGGGCGCGGCGGAGTGGGTGCTCAAGCGCTGTACGTCCATGTACGACGGCGCCCGCATTGTTGAGATGACGGAGGTGGAGCGTGCGAAGTTACAGGACACGGTCACCAACATGGCGAAACGCGGCCTGCGGTGCATCTGCCTCGCCTACACTGACTATCCCCTCGTGGACGACAGCCGACCACAGGACTTCTTCGAAGACTCCGATTACCTGGATCGCAACCTCGTCGCGATGGCGATCGTGGGCATCAAGGATCCCGTGCGCAAGGAGGTGCCGGAGGCGGTGCGCGTCTGCCAGCGTGCCGGTATCGTCGTGCGTATGGTTACCGGAGATAACATCCACACGGCGCAGCATATAGCCCGTGAGTGCGGTATTCTGACCGATGACTGTATCGCTTTGGAGGGGCCGGACTTCCGCAGAATGGCAGCGCAGGAGCTGCTGCCTCTGCTGCCCAAGCTGCGCGTGCTGGCGCGCTCGTCGCCGGAGGATAAGCTGACGCTGGTGTCGATGCTTAAACAGCAGGGAGAGGTAGTGGCGGTGACAGGTGACGGCACGAACGACGCGCCGGCGCTGAAGGAGAGCGATGTGGGCCTGGCCATGGGCATTGCTGGTGAGATTGGAAGGCTGGGGGAGTAATGAAAAAGGAAAGGTAAAAAATGGGCGTGAAATGTTTATCTTATAATTGTCTTATAATGTTCATCTTTTGACCTTTTGACCTGCGTGTCGTATAGAATCTGGACACCGATATGGTACGGAGGATTGTTGCTACTGTTCGTTTGTGTGTATGTGTGTTGTGCTTTGCATTAGTGTGAAATTGTGTGTACGAATGCTGTTTTAGCAAAGGAAAGAGGGGACGGAAAGGAAGATGGAGAAGCAGAGGGGCAGGGAGCTGCTGTGTCGGGGGAAAAAGCCTTTTGTGTGTTTTCCGAGACCGTACGTTTTTTCTGTCCCCTAAAACATGTAGGGCCGTACGCCAGGAAAGAGCAAACCAGTCACTGAAGAGTAGATAGAACGTAACTATGCCACGTATGGGCTGTACCTAACTGTACCTTAAATCATCGTTTGTTTTATCCGGAGACTCTTATCCTGAATCCCTACGTGCGATTGTGTGTGACGTCTCTACTTTGGCAGGTACTGAAGTGGCCAAGGAGGCGGCCGATATCGTCATCCTGGACGACAACTTCTCGTCCATCGTCAAGTCCGTGCTTTGGGGCCGCTCCGTGTTCACCAACATCCGCAAGTTCCTCATGTTCCAGTTGACGGTTAACTTCGTGGCGCTGGTCATTGCGTTCTTCGGCGCCGTCATCGACGGCCACGAGCCCCTCAATGTGCTGCAGCTGCTGTGGGTCAATCTCATCATGGTGCGTCTTGTTGTGGGTCAATCTCGTCATGGTCGTGAGTTACGGTTGCCTGGGGGTCCTATGCACCCTGAAACCTTCAGACAACGGACCCTGCCATGGCGGCAAAAAATGGGGGTTACGATGTAAATGTATTCATTGCATTTTGTGCGACATTTGCTTTTTACAAGCTGTTTACCGGAGAGCGTGAAACAGCTCGCAGCGGAAACCCAAATCATAAATCGTCATTTCCCGCCTTTTCCGGTTTGGACAGGACACGATGGGTGCGTTGGCTCTGGCAACTGAGGACCCTAATCCTGAGCTGCTGCTCATGAAGCCCTACGGCCGTACGGAGAACCTCATCACGCGCATCATGTGGAAGCACATTTTGGTACAGGGTTTCTATCAGCTGTTCTGGATGTTCCTCATCCTATATGGGTTGCCCAAGTTCTTCAACGCGCCCAAATTCAAGAAGCGATACGACATTGAGACCCGCGAGGATTTCTGGAAGCGAGAGTGCGTGAACGACCTGGACGGCGGCAGCTACAATGTGAACCAGATGTGCAGTATAATGAACGATTGCGGCTTCCCGTACGACAGCAGTATTTCGCATTGGTCAGGGCTTTTCCCCCCTGGGTGTAACGTACTCAGTGATTTATGGGCTAACAAAAGCACGTCTGGTTTAAATACCGACGATGCACGCACGGCCATGTGCGATTATGGATCCAGCGTTGGCACTGAGTGCGACTTGTACAAGGCCTGGCAGAAAGCTGAGAAGGTTATGAAGGATGAATACGAGACTCATACTGACGACGAGTACAGGCCCGCGTTATCTATCCTTTTCAACGCTTTTATTTTTTGCCAGATCTTCAACGAAATTAATGCGCGCCGGATCAACGATGAGTATACCATTTTCGTTGGACTTTTCCGCAATCCCATTTTCCTATCCGTGATAATCATCACCGTCGTCTTTCAGGTCATTATTATTAACGTGCCCTTCATCAACAGCAAGTTTTTTAAGGTCGAGCGGCTCACAGGGCTGGAGTGGCTTATCACCGTCGCTATTGGTTTCGGCGCCATTCCGCTAAGCCTCCTCACCCGCTTTATCACCAAGGTGCTCCCAGAAAACTGTTTGCGCGGCACCCGCGTGCACGCAAGCACCGGTCGAACCCTGTCCGGCAAGCCAAACAGCCGTACAGTTTCAGGCGCAAGTCGTACAGCCTCTGGCGCGCGCACGGTTTCAGGCGGACGCGCTGGTTCAGGCGGAGCTCAGAATCACTATCCAAGGAAGTCCGCTTCATGAGGGGGCTTCCGTGGCCGTGGCGAAGGCTTGGGTGATGATACGAGGTGTTGCGCCAGGGCACACGGGGAAAAGGATGTTGGGTTCCAACCAAGCTGTGTGTGGTCTGAGAGGTACCCTCTACAACCTCATGGTGACCTCACGATTGGAAAAAAATGAAGAGGTGCTGGGCTGGGCTGGGCTAAGAGGCGGCAGTGGTTGGTTCGGCGCCGGACCATAGGCGTGCTTATGGCTTTGCTTCGCCTAGCGACACGAGGCGTGGTTATTGGACGGGCCCCTGTGATTTCACTTGCCCTGATATCGGACATGCAACTTGCCCCGTATGGTCCACTGACGGTGGCCCGCGGAGGGGCTTTGCATACTGCCACTGCTAATGCCGCTGTTGTTGCTGTCACGTGCACCACTTGGAGAAGTAGCCTCCATAAGTTGATAGCTCACTTCTCGGCTCAATAAGAGACGACGTGACTATTAAAAGACTGCTCGCACACTCGTACCCATTCCCGTATTCATACACACACTGGACAAAAAGCTCCCATTCTGTTGCGCGCATAATTTGTGCATGCGTAAGACGGAGGAGAGGGGGCATTGAGGGGCTGAGGGGTTGTGACGTTCTGCAATTTGGGAATACGGATGTTGCGGCTGCAATGACAACAGCAGCAGCATCAACAATAATAATTGACGTTCAAGAAGGCAGCTTTTGCGCCTTTCTCTACGCGTGTTGCTGCGTACAGGACTATTAATTACATTGCCATTCTCTCTGCTCAAGAGGCTTCGTGGCGCTAGGAAGAATAAGACAGGGGGAAAGAGCAGGTGGGGAGTTTCCGAGGGGATGCTGGAGGCGGCAAACCGCTTCTCGCGCGTGGGCGGGGACCTTCCTCTCCAACCAAGGCCAGAATATAATACGAAGCGGATCACTTCCGCACGGGATGTCTGTCTGTCTGTCCCGGCATCGGAAGGTTTAATAGCACACTGTTAAAGGAGGAGGGGATTGTGGACGCGGTGCGGTGGCCACAAGAGGCTTGGAGACCCTTGGCCCTTTGCGTTTGCGGGTGGGAGTGCAAGCGCGCCTTTTGCCGGGGGGCTTGGGTCCTGCGGAAGAGTGCGGAATGTGGGTGCAATTTTCCTTACACTCCGGCCGTTGTGCGGGGCCTGACGACCAGCCAGTGAGAGCGGCATCAAGCCGCCGGGCATGTGGCAGACTATCCTACCAATCCCGGCCCGCACCACCACCGTGTCCAAAAGAGACTGTGTGTGTGTGTGTTGATGTTGGATGTATTTGTAGCTGTTCTGCGCCATACCTAGGGATATGGCTCGTAAATGCGGAATACTGATGTGAAATTCAATCCGGTGAGATTTGAAGCTTAGGAGGCAGTGAACATATGACACTTGTATATCAAGCGTATGTGTGAGTGTGTGCCCGAAACTTCGTGGAATGGAGGACTTATGGCATATAGCGGGGAGTTGGGTGCGTGTGCGTTCAGAAGCGGTGACGGTCTGTGGGGGGCACGCACCACAACTATTCGCATAGTCATTCGCATTTGTTTCCGATGCGGCGATGCTTCCTCCCCTATCCCTCTTCAAAAGCCCGCTTCGGCAAGTGAAGCCCATGTGCTTGTCCACAGGGCAACGTGCTCGTACTGGCCAGTCCCAATACTTGGCATCTTGCGGTTCAGTTCCAAGGAGCGTGAGCGTGAGCGTTCCAAGCCTCCTCCTTTAGACCGGCGATGGCAGGAGGACGGCAGGACCGGGGGACGACAGATGTGATGAGACGCATATGCGTGCATATTCATGCTGACCGTGTTTGTTACGACGACGTATATCCTGCACGGCCAAAAACACTAACGCTCTTGCCGAACAGGCGAATAAGTACGTCAACATCATCCTGATGTTGAGTTTCGGAGGGGGAAAACATATGGGTGCGTGGGCGCCGTGAAGATGTCTGCCCCACTTCTTTTCGCTTGTCAGAGCGAGTGCTGCGGACGTGTACGTAGGTGTGTGTGTTTCAGCTGTTGCTCCTGGGGGTGGATTTCTCGAAAGGGGCGTAACACATACAGTACGGCACGGCTTGTTGGTTGCTGTGCCATGGTTGCGGGTTGTGAGTTAGGTGCGGAAGCAGTCCTTTGGTCTGCTCGTCCATCAGAGGTTTTGGGAGTGGGTTGTTGATGATGATGGATGGGGATGATTGGAGCCTTGCGCTGCGAGGCCGCAGTATCGGCGGTGGACAGCTTTGGCGTGGTTCTGGCCCCCCTTCTGTTCGGCCTGTGTCCCGGGACACCCCGGAGCCCGAGTCATTGTGGCGGCGCCAGGGGACCTTTCCCCGAGTTTCAGTGCAGTGCTATGTGGCAGTCCACATTTATGCGTCCACCTCCCGGCTGAGATGCTTGTCGACAGTTTGAGGAGCTGCAGTGTTTGCGTAGGTGCGTGTGAGCGTATGTGCGCTTTACTCTGTGTACGGCGTGCTGAATTGCATGTTTGGGGATGTTTGGGAGATTGGGGGAATAGACGAGGAAGGTGAGGATGGCATGATCTCATGATATCGGTGCGGGGAGCCGGGGACAGCCTGTAGGAGGAGTTACCTCGCGGTTTCCTTCTTCGCGCAGGGGCCGCACCACTTATAACGTGGCCCCAATTTTTTCACATCGACGACTTAAGAAATTACCGATTCAGCGTTGGCGTGTGCGGCGGCAAATAATTATATAAGGGTGTGGTGCAGCGATTCGACAGCGAGCCTGTGTGCGACCGCTTTTCCTACATATATATCGCGTGTGGCCCGCAGAACGCTTTTCTACGGGATGTATTTATATGAGGCTCTTCTCAAGAAAGCATGTGTGTGTGTATCTACGTCTATCATAAAGGGAGCACCTCTTTCCTGCCGCTTACGTTGAGATTCTAGGATGTCGGTTGGCCGGGCCCGCAATTACCGTACAACCTGGACATCAATAGCAGCCAGATCATCTAGTCAGGTTTCTTGACTCTTCACCCTGTGTAGCCATCGGCATGACATACAGAACTGATAAAATCGGAAGCAATTGCTTAAAATGGGGTTATCTCGTGTAACGCAGAGATGCCGACACGCCCTCCCGTGCACGCTGAGTGCATGTGAATTCTTATAATTAACGGAGTCCTAGTGGGGCCAGCTTGATCTGACGGACTGACAATAGCAAAATTGAGTTAATCGCACCTCAATGAAGCCGTCAGGGTCGCTCCCCGTGGGAGTGGCTGACTTGGCGGCAACGGATGTTGGACCCGGCGTCGACCGCTTTGCAGCGCGGCTATTCTACCCCTGTCAGCGTTCCTGGACGCTTCCGTGCACATGGATTCCGCATATCAATTATGCCAGGTCAGCGCTAGCTGTGTTTAGTATCGAGTTCAATGGTTATAATGTCTTCGTTAACGAGCTATCGCCCGCTCATTTGTATTGATGCGCAGGGGCTATATTGGTATGTGCTTTCGCTCGTTGACTATGGCGAACCAACGGGCACGGTCCAGTGTATGCGATGCTCACGAAAGCCGTGCATCTTCGCCCTCCTATAAAATAGAATAATTGCCAAAACAATGCTTCAGGCTCGTATTTCTAAGCATTGTTGTTTTTTTGGAGCCGGCTGAGCCATTTATACCTCGCGTGATGGTTTACCTTCAACAGGTTACGTATTTAAGATGGTCGCAAAGAAAGATTGGAAAACAGAATTGGCAAGATCCGCCTTGATAAGCGCTGCTTGGGCCCTCGGTAAGCAGCTCAACACCCCTTTGCGCGAGTAATACACATGTTGACCCACGGACCGCCAATCGACATAACAATACGATGAAACGACAGCGATCACTATTGCGACTACACGCTTGAGAGTTACACGCGAGAGACTAGATTCAAGCATAAAAACACTTAAAACACTTAAATTAACGTCATGCATTTCCCCAACGGCCCTCGGCATTCTCGCGTATATCCACACAAGTCGTACGGGTAATGTTTCAGATATTCCTTTTCAAGCTGTCTTCCTCATGGTGGCCAGCGCAGGCGGTAGCCGCGTGCTACCCGTGTACTACAATGCTCCTGTAGCAACCCCTGCCGCAGCCCCCGGCCCTCTACCCGTCCTGATCTTCTCCCATGGGTAAGAATGGTAGGGGCGCCGCAGATGTCCCCCTTTCCTGCGTTGCCGCTTCCAAACCGCTGCTTACGCTGCTGTCGTTACCGCTGGTGATGGTTCCCGGTATTGGGAGCTGTAGGTACAGTCGCGCTCAGATGCGTGTAGCTGCATTCCAGCTGCGCTTGCTGCCCCTCCTCGAAGAATGTCCCCGGGGGTGTTTTGCGTGCGCCACCCTCCCTACCCTTCCAAGGTTCCCCGCCCCCTCTTCCCGGCATCCCTTACGTAATCTTAAGG
This sequence comes from Volvox reticuliferus, assembly GCA_019650235.1. Lineage (NCBI taxonomy): Eukaryota > Viridiplantae > Chlorophyta > Chlorophyceae > Chlamydomonadales > Volvocaceae > Volvox > Volvox reticuliferus. The sequence goes on from BNCP01000030.1 coordinate 20,140, forward strand.
GTTCAGCTAATAGATTTCGATTCATACTCGTGTTTCCGTCCCTACATCCCATCCATTTTTCCATTTCCCCCCCCCAACCGCCTGCACACCAGGCTAGCAGGCACTCGTAACGCTTACAGCAGCATCTGCATCGAGATGGCCTCCAGGGTGGGTCTCAAGGGTGTGAGGAAGGGGTGAGGCGAAAGATACGGAAGGCGGTGGAAAAACGGATGATAACCGCAACAAGGCAGCCACAAAAGTAAAGATAAGACTGGAAGGAAGGGCTTAAGGGAAAGGCCCCCCGGCTGTGTGTGTATGTGTGCGCGCGTGTGTGTTTGTATGTGTATGCGCGCGCGCGTGTGCGTGCGTATGTGTATATGCGTATGTGCGCGCGCGTGTGCGTGTGTGTGTATGTGCGCGTAGGTGTATATGTGCATGCTTTTTAAACACTTGAAGCGCGAGAAGTACTATATGTACTGTACATATTGTGGATCGGAGGTAAGATGCATGTAACGGGAAATGGTGGAGTGGGACAAATGCGACGAAATGCGTTCCCAATGGGATTGAACGGAGGTATTTATTGCCATCATCCTCACGACGCAGGGGTACCTAGTTATGGCTCTGGAGCACAGCGACGGCAGCGCGAGCTGTGCACGGCTGCCGCGGCGGCCCACAGCCGCCGCCGCCGCCGCCGCCACCTCCCCGGCCTCCGCAGACTGCGACGTCAGACCCATTCTGAGTACCTCCGACGGCCAGGAGGTCGGTAGCAAAGGCCGCTCGTCTGTCGCCGACGCGGTGTCGAATGTGGGCCTGCCGGCGGCTGCGTCCGCCCCCGCCCCAGCCCCTTCAGGCGGCGGCAGTAACTGGTACTTTTACTGCGGGCTAGGAGACAAACCGGAGCAGCTGCGGAAGACGCGACATCGAGTGGCGGAGGTGGCGGCGGCGTACTTGCTGCTGGCGCAGTTGAATGGAGGTGCCTAATTAGGAAACCTCGGGCGCAGGCCTGGCCTGATTAGGATTGGTCATAACGTGGTTATAATCAAAGCAAGGGTTTGTTACTCCATAGAGCCTTGTGTGATCTCAAGTAATAGCAATAGTTAGCAATAGGAACCAGGAAAGGCTGTTGGGGAGGGTGCGGAACGAGGCGGCAGTGCAGACTGTGCTTCGAAGGTTATCGAGACATAATTTTCGCCGCCGGAGCAATGGAATGAGCGCCGGCATTGATGCACTGTACCTATCTACAGGACTCCTCAGCGGCGGCGGCGGCGGCGGCAGCAGCGGCGGCGGCGGCAGGACCGCTGCCATTCGGGAGCTGCCCGCGGCGGTGGCTAACAGCCTGCGTGGCAGATTGGACTTGGAGCGCGCGGCAGTGGCGGGGCACAGCTACGGCGGCGCTACTGCAGCGGCGGCGGCGGCATCACTGCCGTACTTTAAGGCGGCTGTGAGCCTAGACCCCTGGTGGTACGTAGGTGCTGGAAGGGGCCGGGAGGTGTGATATGGGGTCATCTGAGGGGAATAAGGTCACTTTTCGCGCTCTTGCGACTGCATTACTTTGAGCGCCATTGCTGCCCCTTTGCAAGCTTGGTCGCATCCTCGTGCATTGACCATTTGAGGCCGCGTGAGTCGGTGGTACAAGTGGATGGTGGGAGGCCCAAAAGGAAGTAAAATGGATAAGTTCAACAGGGACCATTTGTGTGGGTCATTGCATGTGGGACGCGTCTGAAGTCCTGCACATAGTCGAGGAGCTCACGACCTGGTGGGGATTCTCCGGGTTTCGTGGCATGTGCTCACATGGTTTGTACATGGTTTGTAATAGGTAAGAGTTCCGAAAAGGCCTCGCGCTCGAGATGCTGAGACGGTGCTTTATTATGCACCTTATATGTGCTGGTGTGTGCCGTACCGTGTACGACTACGAAATCGTATAACTCCTTCACGTGTGGGTTCAAAGGCGCCAGCCAGCCAGTCCCTACGGAAGCAATGCACGCTGTTTTTTTGAGCTATTCGGCGACACCGATACGGATATGCCTTACCAAGTTCGTGCAGCGCTTCAGACGCGTCCCACATGCAATCACCACAAATGGTCCCTCCCCCTCCCCCTCCCCCTCCCCCTTCCCCCCATCCATATTTCCCCCATATGTACGAGCAGACACATCCAGATTATTGACAGATGGTTCCGCCGATGTCGTATCGTGCAACAGGGACTGCTTCGACGACTCATGGCCGGTGCTCAACCGATGGGTGAACCCCACAAGGCCGCCGCTTCTTGTCATCGGCAGCGACGACTGGAATACGCCAAACGCAAAAGGTACGATGGCAGGCAACGGGGCGTCACCCCCGGCTGATCTCCTCGCGTGGAAACTTCAGGTCCTCCACCTTCACTTTTAAGAGGTTCTCTAAGACCGTTATTGATTCTATATTCTGGGACGTCATGCGAAGTGTACATTTGGCGAATACGCAACACTGAGTTATGTGTTGTTTCCGGAGGCTCTCCATCCTTGGGTGTCCGCCCTCGACGTACCGGATTCCGCCCTCGACGTGCCAGAGGCCCTAACCCGTGATATGCCCGTGACATAGGCAGTTAGGCACCCGTGCTTTCTGCCGGGTTGGCGGTGTACGTGCCTTGGTACGCGTAGGGATGCTCAAGTGTGGCGGGGTTAACCAAGAGCGCGTGCTGGCAGCAGCGGCAGCTGGCGGCGGCGGGGCGGTGTTGGTCGTGCCTCGAGGCAGCACACACACAAACTTTGATGACGTGATGCTGTTGTTTGGCAAGTCGCTGTCGGCGCTGCTGCGACTGCTCAACATCCGAACGAGCTTGGAGCCGCGACTGGTGGGTGGCTGGGTCCTCCTGAAAAAGGGGGGGTTCAGTGCGTAGCTAGATGTTTAGCTGTCAGATGTCAGATCTTCTTACTAGGTTAAATCCCCCGCTCGGTCACTCGTGGAGGGAAAGAAGGCGAGCGACAATCCCTGCAAGATATAAAAGCCGGGGGAGGCAAGGGGAAAATACAGATACACGGACCCATGGGGCACAGGGACCCTCGCACGGGCGCGAGGGAGGGAGCGAGGGAGGGATCCGCGGAACCTCATGACTCCTTTCATCACGGGGCGCGACTCGTGGGCTCGTTGATCCTCATATAAAGTGAACAACAATTGCAGCAGGGCGGGAGGAGGGAGACGATCCTGATGCACAGAGAAAACCCTTCCAGGGCGGAGGATGTGGTGGGGAGTGATGGAGGAGCCCCTTGCCGTAGGGGGATTTCCCGTCATGCGGCTGTGCTTCCCCGGGCTGTGGGGGGAAATGAAGTGGTACTTGATGGTACTCATCAGGTACATGCCATATCATGTGATGTAGTTGTAGCTCTTGACTACTAGCTAAGCGAAGGCATCAAAATGATACCTCCACCGGTGTATCGATACGGCACGTCTGTACTGTGTGTCGTACCTTTGTTATATCCACATTAATACAGAGCATAGGTCCGAGATTCTGACCTGATGGGAAGATGTCCGACACAGCAGCAGCTGACATCTCGGATATTATATTATATATATACCATGTGTAGATAGGTAGCCAACCGATTAGATAGATACTACCTGATTGTACTGATTGTACTGATTGTACTGCGTGACACCGGAACACAGGCCCACCGCATCAACATGTGGTGCATCACGCATTTCCTGTCCAAGCACCTGCCGCCACCACCACCATCATCGCCATCATCGCTGTCGCAGCAGCTCTCGCAACCAAACAATGAGGATAGCAAGGGTGAGGATGCGGCAGGCCATCGAACAGGTGCGGCGGCGGCGGCGGAGGCGGAGGCGGCGGGGTCTTCTTCTATTCCTTCCCCGTCACCGTCGCCAGCAGCGGTGGCGGAGGCGACAGGGGCAGCAGCAAGGACCACAGCGGCTCAGCACATCCAGGAGGGGGACATCGACTCCTACCGGGAGACCGTGGGCGAATGGCTGTCGATTTTGCGTGTGGCTCCCGGGCGCCTATGAAATCAGTGCGGTGGTTGTGCTGTGCAGCGCAGCCCATACACAAAGCCCGCGGCATCATCCGAACTTTCAGATCCTTCCCTCGGTCGTTGGTGTAGTGGTGATGGTGGGGGTGGGAGCTTGAGGGTGGGGGGGTGTCTCTACCGGTTGTTCCTGTAGCCGCAAGCCAGGCGCGCTGTAAAGAGAAGCTGCGTGCCTCCAAATCAGTTCTTGTTGCTGTCTATCCGACGTGTGTGACCGGCACGGTACTCTGTGTACATTGGCCCTTCTGCTGCTTTGATGTGAACCCCGCACACATATGTGCATGTGTGGAGAAGCCGCCCTTGCACCTCGGTCAAGGTAGTTTCGAAACCAACCACCAATAATTACTGACACGCCAATCTCCTAACCACCACCATCACTTCGGTACGTGTGATTTACTCCTTGTTACATGTGACCGAATTTTTTGGCACATCAAGCAATGGCTCTGAACCGATTGTTTGAGCTGCAACATAGTTTCATCACCAAACAAAATTTCTTATTAGGTTTTGTAGTACTTGTCCTGATTGCTGGACATCTGCAGTCCGGTGTCAGGATCGAAGTAGCCCTCCAGAGGGGAATGGAGAGTGTCGTATGTAGTTGTACAGTGCACGACACACAAGCATTATATAATATTTGTGTGTGTGTGTGCTCGTCTTTGCAGGATGAGTCGCCCACAGTGTAACACCCCTTCAAAACAAATATGTATATGTATATTATACACAGAGAGAGAGGGAGAGAAGATGCAGCCGCTCAGCATGCAATGTGGGAGGCCTTTTCGTCTTTCGTCTTACAAATACACGCTTTGGTCAGGACACCATACTTGCTTGGCAGAATCCGCTCATGCAACCTGCGGACACGTCCCTGCGCCTGGCGGGCGGAGACAGATGACGGCTTCTGAAACAAAGCATCGTTGACTAAATCTCTCTCTCTCTCTCTCTCTCTCTCTCTTTTTACGGACACTCGGGATCAAATGTGATATACACGGACGCGCGCATGCGTGCCACATCCTGCCTAACCCCAAACACTCTACCTGGATGGGGTCCTGCCTTCTCCCCCCGGCCCTCGCTCTATATCCTTGGGTGGGTTCATTGTCATTCGCTCCACGTCACCGGCCCCACATCACTCACCATGCATCTATCAATGCTGTTGTAGCATTACTCAGCGGCGGCACATTGACTAAAAAGCAAAGTCTGAGGAGGTCTCCAATCAGGACAATCTGTTCACCATCTATCTACATGTATGTGTGTATATTGCATATACATGCAATCAACATGCATACATGCACCCACACGATCGGTCGCTGCACACGCGCACACATCAACCGCCCTCCAGCCTCCACCGTGACCAGCTGAAAACCCGGGATTAACCCGAGTGAAGTCAAAAGAATAAAAAATGAAAATACTCGGGTCTGGAATATCCCAGGCATCGGATCGATACCTAATTTGCACTGTACGGAAATGACCCCCTATCGAAGCAGTCATACATCCGAAGCTGGCACGCCCTTCATCGGAGGCGGCCTCTCAGCTCGTTGGCCTGTCAGTGCGGCCTCCCTGTAGTGCAGCAGCGCAAGCTCCTTAGCCTTGCTCTCGATCATCACGTCCACCTGTTTCCAATCGGTCGGTTGAAGCAGTTGGCATTGGAGCAGCCGTTCGACTACCATATATGACGGTGGCCAGCAGGTACGCACGATCTATCCCCCGCGCGTGGTTTATTTTTATTAGAGGTGGAAAGGAATGATTTACTTTCCAAAAGCCGTACATGCATACGCTAGCAGCAAGAACGATCAAACAAGCAAGTAGCCATACTAATTCATGGTACATAATAATGATCATTAGGCTATCGGGGATCCTAATTAGGCAAGTGGCCACCATGCATATTCACTTGGATGCCTGCATGCTTGGAGCGGCACCACCTTTGTGCCTTTGTGAGAGGGGGGGAAATTCCCACCCCAGGATGTAGTAGAGGTGCCGGGGGGCCGGAGCCTCATGACGATGTGTAGGTTGTAACCTGCAAGCCTGATGCAAGTCCTTCATGCATGGACGCATTGGTGCCCCGAGGCCGGTGCACCCGAGGATGTCCACTGCCAGGTGGAGAGGATTGTGACTGCGGGGACTCGCCCCCCAGCATCCAGTGCGGCAGCAGTATTATAGCATCTCACACACACACACACACACACACACACATATATATACCCATTTTATACAGAGTACCTCTTGCTCCATGCCGTACAGGTTGATGGGCCCAGACACGTAGTCGCTGTGTGCATTGGCCCGACGGCCCTCCTGGCTCTCACTCCAGTGTACGATAGGCCGTACACCCCGGGGCCATGTGCTGAGCGCCTGGTGGAACGCCTCCTCCTCGCTCAGCTCGCCTGGGTCATATGCATGCAGTTAGGTTCCCGCGAGTGGGAGGATGAGGACGTGCGGGAGGAGTGAAAGGGAGGGAGTCAACCCATCCAGGGGTCAGAGGAACCCAGATATCGGGCCGCTGAATCGAAAATAACAATGATAGCATGTATATGCATGTGTATGCGTAGTCGTCCGTCAAAAGTACAGACGTTTCTGAGACATGAGCACCTTATCAATGACGACCTCCCGCCGTACCTACCCGTACAGAAGCGGTGGTGGTGAAAGTCAAAGACGATGGGGATGTGGGCCTTATTCGCAAGGTAGATCAAATCTCGTACCGAATACAGGGATGGCTTGTCATCATTTTCAACTGTCAATCTTGACCGGCAGTTGGGACTCAGGCGCTCCAGAACCACCTGCAGGTCGTTATTTGTTAGTTTATTAGTTAGCTCAATCCTGTGCATTATACATCGAAGGGGATAGAAGACGTGGGCAGATCATACACTAGCATATACCTAAACCTCCTGGACAACGACACGTGGCCATACACGCTTATCATTACATCCTCTTACACGCACACATCGTTGTAATACACACACACACATATGCGTGATAGGGGTTTTGCTTCACCCGTGGGTGGCCACTACATACCTACCTGGCGGGCGGTCCCTACCTTAGACGCCCCCAGTACTGTGTACTCCGGGGCACCCTCATTCATCCCTTCACCCTCATCCGCTGACTGCTCCGAAACCAGTGATTTCCCCCGCACTGGTTCAGCAACCCACCCACCCACCCACCCACACCAGCATCCAGCAGTGGAATTTCTGCCGGATCATCTCACACGCACCTTGATCGGGTCGCCAGTCCCTACAACCCGGGCCTTCAAACCCCCCCTCAACATGTGGACTAATTCACCCCCAACCTCCCGAGGGACTTAAATCCCGCTCACAATCAAACAGGGATCAACTCAGGAACAACAACTCCCACTGCTTTACATTATATAGGTGCCCGATATATCGATACTTGTGCGTATTACATCCGTATTATTAAGGGGGTATTACACTGCGCTGTGGGCGACTCGCCCTATAAAGACGAGCACCGGGGGTCCTGACCGGACCGAGCCACAGCGCAGGGGAGCGAGGGGCACGTGGCTTTGTCTGTCTGTCTGTCTGTCTGTCTGTCTATAATATCGATGTACCTTGGCAAAGCGGTCCATGGACGCGGTCTTGTTGCCGTACACTCCGCCAACATGAATATTGATCTTGTTGAAGGGGGTGGCCGGGAGAAAACCCCTGCGGATTAGCGTAGCAATAATGGTAGCGATGGCAGATTCTGTAGTGGTCGAGTGCCGAAAAGGCCTCGCGCTCGAGATGCTGAGACGGTGCTTTATTATGCACCTGATATGTGCTGGTGTGTGCCGTACCGTGTACGACTATTACAGTGGCAGTGGCACAGGACGCCGGGGCGGAGTAACCCCTTCCCTAATAGCCCAGCCATGGACTTGCCCTGCTGCTGCTTACATTCACTTCCTCCCTTTTCTCTCCCGCCTCCCCACACACATTTGCACACACAGACATACACACGCACGTATTCATACACACACGCACATGAGGTCGAGAATGCGGCTGTGAACCTCCAGCTCCTTTATGCTCGTCTCCACCACCTCAGGTCTATATTATTAAGCAGCAGCAGCCGCAGCAGCAGCAGGACGGAATGAAATAATTCATAATGGGTCATTCTTATAGTTTGCAAGAGGTCTACCTGCAGGTCTGCAGAAAGAAAAGTTTGCTTTCATGTGAAGAAAGTCTGGATGCCCACGTATGGCATACGGATACGTTTTCAGCCACAACGGGAAGTTTTGGTACACCGTCTTGTATATTCATTTTCTTACACTCATCGAGTAACTCGTACACAATCACTAAGAAGATCGAAGGAGGCTAGATGAATCGACCCAGAAAATAAAAATCAAGCAAGGCTCCTTTTCATTAATCAGCTACGACCGACTATGTACGACTATGTACGACTACTACACTGGGGCTGCGACTGGAGCTGTCTCGTCACTATTGTTAGGGCTTGTTTAGGGCTGGGGACGACCCACCCCCTCCCTCCCGACTGCCGGCGGCATGCCCCGCTGTGCACCGCCCTCCAGCAGCTACCACTCACTTGTCGCTGGCTATCTTGGTGAACTCGGACGGGTGGAAGGTGATGCGGTGGCCATAGCGCCGAGCCGCCGCACCCGCGTCAGCCAACGCCTGAGCAAAAGTGCGGGTGTTCATATCAGTGAGAAGAATTGGACACGAACGAACGGAGGTCGGAAGGAAAGTAATTATCCGTTGGAAGGTGGGACCACGTTGTTTCTTAGAACAGATTACTCTGTACGTATGTATGTAAGTTGCTGTAAGTTGCTCGTACGTGTAATAACAATGGTATGCATGATATTATTATGCTATACCGTACTTGTAGTGGTTGAGTGCCGAAAAGGCCTCGCGCTCGAGATGCTGCGACGGTGCTTTTTTATGCACCTTATATGTGCTGGTGTGTGCCGTATATGTACGACTATTACATTAGCAGCAGGGCCCCAATAGCCCCAATACTGTACTCACTCATCCAGATCGCTTCCAGAGCTGTTCATGATTCTTTATGTACACATGCAATCATGCGCCCGCAAACATACACATACACATACACATACACATACACATACACATACACATACACATACACATACACATACACATACACATACACATACACATACACATACACACATACACATACACATACACATACACACATACACACATACACACACACGCAAGCGCGTGCATCGGTGCCAAACACCAAAATGACCTTGGCGCGCGCTCACCTGCTTTATTGCGTCCGCATCTTGCAGCTCCTCCAGCTGGTAGAAGCTCATCCAAGGAAAGATGCCTGATCAGGAAATGTGCGCGGTTAGGTGCGCAGAGGCCGGGAAGGTTGTGCATGGCGAGAGGCAAGAGGCGAGAGGGGTGTGTGGGAGCATCCTGTCGCGCAGACCTGCTACCAGATGAGGACATGCGCATGGAGAAAACGATGAAACGATGGCGTGCTGGCTGTTGCCAACCCTGAAATAGGTTCATTCCCTCACTCTGCGCGGTCGCGACCGAACTAACAGATAGAATAGTTGGGTCATGGACGCGGAAGGATTTTTTATAGATAGATAGATAGATAGATAGATAGATAGATAGATAGATAGATAGACAGATAGATAGACAGACAGATAGATAGATAGATATGAGTTCACAAGTTCCTATCTATCTAATAATTGAGAGTTTCGGAGCCGGTGAGCAAGGGGAAACACCGACCTGACGAGAGACGGAACAGCCGTATGCCGTGCGCCTCGTTCCACTCGATCAGCGGCCGGAGGTCCTTAGCATTTGCGTGCGCCAGCTTGCTCACGTGCTCCAGGCCGCGAGTCTGGAAACCCGCCTTGTTGGTGTCCCTTGGAGAGACAATACTTATGAGTATTCGCCAGTCATGATTATAAAAATATAAACATATATATTATATATAATCGCAAAAAGTCGATCTTTACGTAACTGGATAAGCATGCATGTATGCATCAAATGGGCGGGATAAGAAATCCCTTGAGATCCCAACACGGCCGAAGCAGCTGCGCCAGGTTGCCGGCCGCCGCCGGCTCGTAATCTACGGCCCATGGGTCTTCGACCGTCCCATGGGTCAATCTAGCCTACAGTAATATCGATCACAAGCCGGCAAACAGGTCAATGCATCCCGGCGCACCTCACCTGCTCGCGAAGATGTCATGCTCCCGCAGCGTTGCGCAGAGGCAGGCATAGCCTAAATTGGGTACGATGCTGGGCATGGGGCGCACGATCACGGGGGGCTGTGAAGGAGCGGCGGTGACGGCAGCAGCCGTTGCCGCCGCTGTAGCGTCGTCCTCGCCTGAACCGCCGGTGTCAGCCGCCCCAGCCGTCACCTTCGACTGATTGCGACCCCGGCGGCGCCGACCTCTAACTTGACCAGCTGAGCCAGAAGGAAGTCCTGACTCATCGGCCCTGGAGTAGCTGCTGCTACCGGCGTTGCTAAGACCGCCATTGTTGCTGCCATCACCGCCAGCTGCAATCTGTGTGGCGTTAGCACCGGTGCCGGCGGCCGCCGCCGCCGCCGCCGCCGCCGCCGCCAGGCGGGCATTTCCATCCATCGCCAACGCCAACGCCGCCGGTGACAGCGGAACCGGCCCTGGACCGTACGACCGCGAGTGCGGATACAGATCATGTAATGTGACGTGCTGCGCGAATATCCCCCGCGCCGCCGCCGCCCGGATTTCCTCCTGCAATATAGCTTTGCTACGACGTGGCGGCTTCTTCTCTTTTAGTGCCTTCCTTCTTCTGGCCTTGCCCACCTCCTCCTCCTCGTGCTCCTCCTCCTTGTCCTCCTCCTCCTCTGCCGCCTCTGCCGCCGCCGCCGCTTCTTTTCCCCCCTCGTTCTCCTCCCTTACCGCCGACGTGTTTACTCGACACTTGGGCCCCGCAGCGGACATGACGACATCGTCGTCCTTGGCAGTGGCGGCGGCCGAGGCGCAGGCGGCGGCCCGACCTAATCTCTGCCGGCGCTTCAACTGCGGCGCCGCCATCTCCCCCGAGCTAGATCTGTCTGTGCGCCGAGTCTGACTCGACCGTTTTGTGCTGCGATTCGACCCAGTTGTGGGCGGCTGCAGCGGCAGCGGCAGTGGCGGCTCTGCAGCCGCTGTCTGCGGGTCCAGCGGCGCAGCGGCTGCAATGGCGGCCGCGTGGTGGTTCTGCAAGCGCGCACACGTACGGCGCGTGCGGTCCCCATGGGCATCACGCTGGGTCCCAACTCCACTGTTGCCACCGCTAGGGTCTTCTGAGGCGCCGCCGCTGCTGCCGCCGGTGTTGCCGCCGCTATCATTCCCGCATCCGTCGACGCCGGCGGCGCAGCAAACAGCATCTGTCCGGTTCCCAGCATGAGGCAGTGGCTCTGACGTCGCCGCCGCATCTTCGGCCTCAGTACCGCGTAGCTGCGCGCCGTGCAGGTGTGCACTCACTCTCCCTTTCGGCGCGGGAGTGGCGGGGCTCATTGAGGTCACGTCAGGAAGAAGCTGCGTCAGCTGCTGATGCTTCTTTGACGATGACATAGTACGATCCGGTCGCACCGCTGCAGCGGGGGGCGGCGAGGAGGACGCGGACGCAGCTACTGACCCACGGGTCGCTGGCCGTCGCGACAGCGGTCGTCGCGGCACCGGTGATGCCGGCATGCTGACAGCATCGACGGTATCCATGTGGAGAGGCGCGATTGAATGGTGGCTGTCGTTTTGCAAGCTCGATTCGTTGTCGCACTTGCCGGGAAACAGGAAGTCCGTGCTGCTCTTAGTATTCCCGCCCTAATACCAACAATGGCAGCTATTGCCGTAGGTTCCGTGGATCCTCGTGGATGTCCAGTTGAGCTGAATGGGAGTGATGCTCAGGAACACAGCATATGGCCGAAATGCATGCGAAAGTACATACAACTGCTTCCGTTTAAGCTGCTATAAACACTCGTTGCTGATTTGGGTTTTTGTCAGATTAATTAGTATATGACGTACGATGAAGATGAGAATGCTGCTCTTGCGGAAGCTGCCGCTATCGATGCGGCTGATGGTGAAAGCAAAGACGATATTTGCAAGCAGCCAGAATGGCTGAATACGTTGATAAAGCTAGGAAAGGGCTTTGCGTTGGGACTTAGCACACTGAAAACCCACATATTACTCTTACTTACATATTACTCTACATATTACGCGAAAAAGCGCCATGCCATTAAAGTCGCCGGCACTTCGCACGTACGGCGCGCGTATGATGAAACATTGGCGCCAGTTTTGCTTTGCTTTCTCTATGCTGAATAAAATAAGCATACTCAACCATGATAAAAAGAAAAACTGCCATGACAGGGATTACCCTCGATCCTGATTGGAACCCGATAAGGGCGGGAATTTCGACCCACCACATCGAAACTCCGCTTCGTACCCGCTATTATCCGTCACTTCCATATGAGAACAGCTTGTTGTACTTCACCCCTTACGTAGTCGCCGCCCCTACCTACAACTACACTTGTCAGTCCCCAGTTCATCATCAAGTCAATATGACTACGAGGGATTAAGTGTGCTAAGGCGCACTACTGCGTCACAGCGTCCTTCGATTGGGGTCTTATTTCTGCTGCTGCTGTGGCGTCGTCAGCATTGCGGATAGTCGTCACCGATTCGTTCATTAGGTAGCTGAGATATCTGGTAACCCTCACGATTGTTCTCAACGAAATGAGGCCCCTGCACTCATGTATGCAATACCTGCAAGTCGAATACGAAGACTTATTATATGCAACAAGCGCAGACAGATGGGGGCAAATCGCATACAAAAGCGGCGACTAATTTACCCCATCGAATCATCTAAAAAAATAAACAAGCTCGATTGATACTCGATTCCTGAACCTCCTTGAGAATGTGGAATCTCCGCATGATGCTCAACTGAAGCACGCATGGCGCCGTCTTGCCCCAAATTCTACGCTGAGCCTGTGAGTACCTTCCGTACAGTCCGAAATGTGCGCTTCTCATGCAGGAGGCGGCGGGTGCCGAGATGGGTTAAGACAAGGAATAGTATGTGTGTATGTGTGTTTGAAATGAAATGTGGAAACGACGGAGCGATGTTGTTGGCTTTATCGTTCTCAGCAGGTAAGAGGACAGCGGCGACTATTCACTCGTCTTCCTCGTTCCGCACAAGCTCCGCCGCCGCCGACATAGCCGCAACTTTCAAGTTCGTCAACCGCGGCGCACGTCCCGCCTCCGCCCAATCCGCTGCCGTCCGCCGCACCGTTGCCGCCGTCACCTCATCCACCGTCGCCACGTCCAGCACACGCAGGTACGGCATGAAGGCTCCGAGAGACAGCGATGCCGCCGCGCCGCCGCCGCCGGTGTTCCCTACCCACGTGCGCGAGAAATCCACTCCCACGAAGCCTGTAAGCTTCAGAACCTCCAGCCGCGGCGGCGCCCACGTGGATATCCGGAAGGACGGTCCAAAGACAAGCTGGTCCTCGATCAACATCGAACGCAGGCGGGTCAGCTGCTCCAGGGAGAGCTCCTGCAGCGGAATGGGCGGCGCCGCCGGCAACCTGCCACCGGGGGCGCCGCCTATCCCGGTAGCGGTGGCGGCGGCGGCGGCGGCGGGGCCTTCGACGTGCTGGGAGTTTTGGGGGCTACCCTCGTCGCCATTCATCATGGTCACACGGTCGCCATCAGGTGGTTGCTCATTGCCTCCATCGTCCGCATTTCCTCCGTCCCAAAACACCCACGCGTCCAAAGTTGGCATGGCGGCGGCAGCGTCAGCGCCACCAGCATCAGCAACGACGCCAGTGCTAGCGGCGGCTGCGGCGAGGCCTGAATTGAAGCTGGCGGAGATAGCGACGACAAGCGCCTCCACAGCCGCCATAGCGACATCCAAGTCACGTCCAGCCGGACCCCCTGCCGCCGGTGGCGGCGCTTCTGCTACTTCGGCGGCTCCGGCAACAGGGTGTGCAACGGGGGCCGCCTCCTCCTCCGCCGCCGCCGCTGAAAGCGCATTGTCCTGATTTTCCTCGGCGTCAAGAATCTGACTCACAGGGAGCAGCATGCGGGACATGTCCTCATCCCCGGCCTCGCCCCCGGCCTCGCCATCACTCTCTCGCTCTCCAGCATCCTCAGTCTGTGGAGGCGCCCGTTGCTCCTGCTGCTGCTGCTCCTCCTCCTGCAGCTGCTGTTGCTGCTGCTGCTGCTGCTGCTGCTGCTGCTGCTGCTGGTTCTCCACGCCGGCATCGCCGTCAGGTCCAACCTGCTCCCCGTTCTGCAATAACCCCAACATCGTCCGTCGCAGCTGCTGCCGCACATCCCCCTCCGCATCCCCCTCCGCAAGGGACCGCATCCCCATCACCAAGCGACCCAGCTGAGACAGCAGCGTCTGCAGCTGCTGCTGCCGCACCGCTAGCCGCTGCGGCTGTAGCGACTGTAGCGGCTGCGGAGACTGCTCTTCATCCCCTCCCACCGTTCCCACCCGCGTTGCCTGCGCCAGCTGCTGTAACTCCTCCTCACGCTCCTCCTCAAGCCATACCCGCATTTGTTGCGCTAGTTGTTGCAGTTGCTCGTCAAGCAGTCGTAACAAGCCCTCTCGCGCCGCCGCAGCCGCTTGTTCCTGTTGCCGCCGTTGCAGCTCCGCGTGCTGCCGCCGCCATTCGGCTTCGTGAATCAGCGCCTCGCGAACCATCCTCAGGGGCATGCTCGTAAAGAGCTGCTGGAGGAAAAGCAATGGCTGTAAGGCCGCCGCCACGGCCTCCCCGGTCTCCGAAACCATATCGCCCATACCGTCAACTCGATCCCCGGCGCCGCCGCTGCCAATGCCGCGGGTGACACGAGCACGCGCACCCTCCGCAACCTGCATCAGCCGTGTCCGCACCTGCCAAACGCCGTACGGCCGTTTGACAACCTGTGGCCACGCGCGGAGCTCCAGCTCCCGCAGCCCAACTGCTAACGCAAGGGAGGAGCTGAGAGCGGCAGCGGAGAGGCATGAGGCGGGCAGCTCCAGAACCAGACTGCGCAGGTACGGCAGTCCGGTGACCAGATCATGGAAATGGCTGGGCGTAAAGGTGGGACGACTTTTAGGCCCCATTCGAAGACCTAAATGAGTCAGGTTGGTGAGCTTGGTAAGCCTGAGGCTGAATAGGACAACGCGATAAGGGGATTAAATCATCATACCATAAGAGGAGGTTCGGTAGTTTAGTTGTGTCGAAGTGCAGTTTCCTGTCGTACAACCTGCGAAGGTAGGTGATATAATACGGCCACCTGTGAACGGAATGGGCACTATCGTACGGCAATACTCTTCTAATAACACATTTACCCAGGCTCGGAAAGAACAGCACGTATTCAGAACGGTCAGGGGAAACGCGGGGAACAGATGCGAAAGGGACGGGTTTGTGTGTGTGTGTGTATGTATGCATGCGTGTGTGTATATGTGTGCGTGTATGTGTGTACGAGAAGTTGTTCTCACCACAGCAAGCTTCCCGCCGCTCCGAAGAGCGCGAACCGAAGATCCAGCTGGCGAATCCCCACCACTCCCGACAAAGCCTCCAAGAGGTCATCCTCGAGGACCACACTCAATGTAGCGGCATTGCCGCTGTCATTGCCGCCGCCATGACCTGTAGTTGCGCCGCCGCCGCTGACGTCATCATCCGCGGGCCTGGCGGAGTCGCCGGCGGCGTCGGGGGGCCTGTAATTCCGGAGTACCACCTCGACCGGCCCCGCTGCCGCTGCCGCTGCCCCGGCCCCGCCCCCAGCGGCCTTTCGACGATGACGGCGACGCGACCCTCCGGCCTGTGGTTGCGGCTGTTGCTCTTGCTCCTGCTGCTCCTGCTGTTGCTGGATTTGCACCAGCGTCAGATCCCTCATGCCCTTGGCCAAGTCTCGGAGACGCCTACAAAGAATGGTGAATGCTGGTGATGCGCCTCGATGATGAGGAGTGAAGTAATGATGCGGTCTTCCTGGAGTGATGATAATGATGATGTAAGGACGCTGTTCTGTGTGCTAGGTTGTGTTTGGGTCCTAAGCCGAATGAAGATCTGTGCGCTATGTCGGGTGCCGGTCTGGTTGCCGGCTGCGTGTGCTGCGAATCTTTCTGCCCTCGCCCCTCGCCCCTCGCCCCTCGCCACAAAGTGGTAAGAGTCTTCCCACCACAGCATTCCCACGCGCTCACCAAGTGAAAGTCTCCACACGGACGTGCTCCGGATCTCCAATGCCAATCTCCAATAACCGCAGATTCTGCAGTAGGGCACCGTAGCGGTTTCGGAGCAGTGTGAAACCCATCAAGAGCAGGACAACAACACGTCAGTTATCTTTCCGTTCCGGAAATTAAGTGCACTGACAACTTCTTTCGAGCTAATTCCTCTCCCCTCCCCCTCCCACACACGCATACATACACATACACACACACACAACCTTACCTTCAGTTCGGGCAGCTTTTCCGACATGGCGTCCAGTTGGCAGTATTCTGGTAATAGGCCGCTGTAGCTGGCGAGGGGAAGATCCTCCACGACCAGATGGGTAAGGCGGGTCGCACCCGCCATCAGGGCTGGAGAGAGAAGCTGGCCGCTGATGCGGAGGGAGACCAGTCGTGAGAGATTGGCGAGGTCGGCGTCACGAGTGCTCCAATGGAACTCCGACTGCGCAGGTGGGGAGGTGGGTTGGTTTAGCCCGGTTTACATGCTCATCATGTTTGCTCCCCTGACTTATGTGCATGACATATATATATATATATGCATATGTAATATGTGTGTACAGAAAATGAAATTTTGCAAAATAGGCAAACATACACACATACACCTACACACACAGACAAAGACAAAGACACGCACGCGGACACTCACAACCCCATCACCACATCTTATTTCTTAAGCCTAATATTTTTAAATCTCGCTGTGACGCGTCTTCGTTCACAATATCCACCCACCATCTCGTAACCCCGTTTGGTATCCGCCTGCAGCAGCTCCAGAGCCGTCAACCGCTCCAAGGACGAAATCCCGTACAAGCCCACTCCCTGCCGACTATCAAAGTTCGCGGTGATGGATAAGCTCTCCAGCGCCGTTAACAGTCCCAGTGCACCGATGCACATGGGACACAGCACGCTATCTGTCGTCGGTTTGGGCGGCGGCAATGGTGGGGCGGCAGGTTTCGGCCGGCGGGGTTCATAGACTCGTCCGCGGCGCCAGCCCCGGTTATCGGCCCTGGTGATACCGCGGCGGACGGCCAAGAAGCTGTCGTCCTGTTCGATTTTAGGCGGCGTAGGCGCGATGTCCTGTGGCGGAATGAAGACCGTGGTTTCAGGAGTTTTGGTGCTCCGCGACATACCGGTAAAACCAAATCAGATCCAGAACCAGATCCTCGCGACTCATAACTTCAACCACTAACCAAATCCAGGCATATAATTTTAAACAGAAGTTCTTATGACTCCATATCAATGGATGTCATTTACCAAATTTAAAATACTATTGAAATCCAAAGATCAAATCTAGTTTATATGTGAACTTTGACTTTTTTGATTTCATGTCAATGGTTCAAATCATTCCAGCACATACGAATGAATGGAACCTGGGTCCAACCCTCGCCCATTCCGGGTTTGTCATATCGACAGAGCTCTATTATTCATCCCGTACAGATGCTCTCATCACGCATTCATTCGTACCCAGTCGATCTGCAATTGACGCAGCTGACTCCAAGTGGACAGCGACCGAAGATTGTACGACAGCAACATTGGGTCGTAGCATTTGCTGTACACCGTCAGCCGCACGGCGTGGACCTGCCAGGCCGGGGGGGAAGGTTGGGGTGACGCTAGCAGCCGGCGGGCGGGCATGAGCGACGCTAGCAGCAGCCATTTTGTTTGGGCCTTGTTTGCTGGTCGGCAGTACAAGTCAGCAAAGCAGCGAGGATACATAACTGGCCAGCGGATGCATGTCAGGTGGGGCTGTGGGGAGTCGTAGTGAAGGTGGTGCTAGGGGCTCTTACCTTGCATCTCACGTCCTGAGAACCGTCCAGACGTTCGGGACACCTAGGATTTCTCCACCCCACCTTGTCCCCGCCTGTCTATAACGAGCAGGCCCTTTAGTAGTTTCCGGCCTTCCTATCGTATCATACCGTTTGCCGTTCGTTACAAGGGCCGCAGCAAGCGGCTAACCAGCCAGAGCTTCAAACCCCCCCAGCCTACCTGACCTAACCCCACCGCACTAACCCCCCGTCACCGCACACCGCACCTGAGGCAGCAAGCGCGACGCACTGCGCAGGAGGCCTCCCTTCCCTCCGACAGCAGCGGCAGTGGCCCCTTCCGCATCCAAACTACTGCTGCTGACGTCATCCAACCGGAACGCCAAGCGGGTGACACCTGGACCAGTGAGGTTTATTTCACACGTTTAAGACTTAGTTCCGGTGGTTCGTACACATATACATGGGATTTAGCAACTGACAAAACTACGAAGAGCAACTGAAGTGGGTACGTTTGGCCCCGGCACCGCCGCTTCACAGCTGTCAGGTAGGAGGTTACTTAAAGGTCTCGGTAAGTAAGGCACGAGTTGCGCCCCGTCATGAAAGGAACCCTGGGTCCCTCCCTACCTCCCAGTCCGAGAGAAGGTTCCTGTGCCCCATGGGTCCGTGGTTTTCATAACCCTCCTAACCCCACCCTTACACACCGTTCGTCAGCTGGCTCCTCCAGTGTTTGCAAGTGAGCGCTCCGGACAACAGATCCCGCGCCGCCAGGTGCGTGGCAATTTGCGACAGGATATCATGTGACAAAGTACTCCAGCTGGTCTCGGCTTCCACGAGGTCGCTAGGTTGCAGATGAGCTGGTGGCTGTGGGGCAGGAGAGCAACGCGTGCGGGTGTGTGTGTGTGTGTGTGCGTGTGTACAGAAGCTGTACGTGGATGAGTGTGTGAATGGTTTGCGTGACGGTGCAGGCTTGTGTTTTACAGAACTTGTGGATGGGCGGGTGGTCGCTGCCCGCCGCTCTATTAGGTAGCAGAGCCTGAGTGAACATGATAGGTAATGATAGGTATCTGGATGCATACGTCGTCAGGTTCAGTGCAAGCCGCAGAAAGAGCCCCGAAATATGGGGTTGGGGATTTTAGGGCTCGCTGGGAGTGGGGCCTTACGGTGCCCCACCCTAGAACAATCGCATCAGTCTGTGCTCCTCGCGCTCGCCCCGCATGCTTCCGCGTTTCGGCCTTCCCGTGCGTACAGGCGTTAAGGAGCGGCGCATGATGGACATCACGAGGAGGTCACCACCCCGACCTGGTTGTATACCTTGGCTTGTCGCGGCAAAGCAGCTCCCCTTCGCAGCGCATCGTAGCGGCGCTGAGCCCGGGCCACGCATCGCTTATTGCAACATAGTTGCGCCTGCAATGCCAACATGCGCCTGATCATAACTACTTGAGGGGCTGCCCGCGTACGTGGTATGTGCGTGAACACTTACACTGATAAAGGCATTTCCTGGCAATGGAGTCCAAAGCAACCCGGAATCTATTTCGCATCCGCAGCCCGGACAGCCCTTGTTCGACGTGCGGTGCATGGACGCTGGCGTTTCTATGCCAGTCGGTAAAGCCTAGTGGGAAACGTTGATATACTTTTCAATGAAGATGCAGTAACTTTTCTGGTATCTTTTGCCAATAGAAGTTCGGAACGAAACGCCTCTATTTACATATGCTTGTATGTAAGCAACGAATTAATAATCATTAAGCCATTGGGAGGCCAAGCATGCCGTGCTTTGTCCTTGGCCAGGCAGAACCTGTTGAGAAAGCGAACAGCAAGCTCTTCACCGCATCGTACTCATAGAGAAATACAAAGGAATAATTCGCTCGCTTTCTGTCAAGTCTCATAAGGCGCAGGTTCTCGTAATAATAGACCGCAATTAAAGGCACTTTGCTGTATCGTTGGTCCCGTTCTAACGGCTAACCGCCTCTTTTAACGGGCTAGTTGCCACCTGTTTCACTTTCACAAAACAACTTGAGATTAGGGACGACAACGCATGCTTTCTAAATATACACCGCCTCAATCACAGGGTATTGAATATTCACCAATCTTTGCACTCTGCAATGGTAATAATATGAGCTGCTCTGATATCGTGATAAATTTTGCAGGGGCTATGACGCAGGTAGCTTAAATTATGAACTAAGTCACATAAACTACCCCATATGCGCAGCAATTTACATCATGTTCATTTCCAGTCTTTAGCGCAAATCGTTACACTTGCCATATGCATGTATCTGTTTCTCAAGATCCCGCAGCTTCTGCATCAGCGCTAATCTTCATGTTGCCTGAAATGCATAACTTCAGTAATGATCTTCGATGAAGGCCTGCAAAGCCGAAGCTGATGTTGAAAGAAGCGTCAGCAGGATTGCTGTTGCCATGCAACTCCTCGCGCCAAGCATTTGAAAGTATCCCTTTCCTGAAAGTTATTACGTGCTATCTTAGTGCTGCTTTGGGTTTGCGATTATGCTTCTTTTTACGTCTACTCCTGGAAGATAGTTCGCGGTCCAAGTGCAAGGTATAGAGAGAACGGACGCCTGACGTGAGGCAGCTGCAGCCAGTACAACAGAACCTGCACAGCATAGTTTCTTTCAAGGATGTAGTAGGAATTGTTGTCGAAACGACGAGGGCTGGGCTACCATAACGCAGCCAAGGCAAAACACATGAGCATCAAAATATGCCGGTCTGGTAAACCCAATCAACCCCCAAACACCATGAGGCATACAGGCGGCCCTAGCGAGGCGGATTATAAGCGGATTAAAACGATAGCTTCGCTGGAACGCTTGTCCGAGTTTAATAGTACATAACAGCACTATATAGATTACCGGAATGGGTGTGCAAATCTTGGATCACATTCCGGACAGTACCAGCGTACACAAAACAACCTGGGTACTAATGCACCTTGCCCTGTTTCCTTGAAATTTACGGATTTGGCCGTCCTGGCATAAATCCAGTCTGTCTAGGTACATATCAGCCGGCGGCGCCATTCATCCGAGCAACCTACAAGCAACCCGAAGCACTGCTGACGGGCGCGACGCGAATAAATATTGAATAGAATCCGTACAAAATAGCCAAATGATGTCTGGTTTTATGATTTACGACACGTGTACCAACCGGGCACCGTCGCTTCCACAGCATGATGTAAAGCCCACTGGCTTGTGTAGCACCCTTTTGATGCAGCAAGTGCAGGATGTCTCAGTGCTGCAGGCGCACTACAGAGGCACAGCCAGGGCGTTCAAGAGCACGGAAAATGAACAAGCCCGTGGTGCAGCAGACGCCAGTAACAGGATCGTCCTGCTGCCTATACCCTTCTGGCCACGACTCACAAACAAGTTTCTTCCATCGGTAGAACGCTGGTGCAATCGTAGCCACTGCTGCTGCATGAGCCAAAGAAGGTTGTATGGCTTTGTTGTGACATACATCCTCCTTCACAGCTTGGCGTGAGGGATCATTCCGCGACGGGTGACCACCGCCTCGATGTTGCCGTGTGGCTCACTCGTGGCGACGTACACATCGTTGTTGAACTTCGAGCCCACCGGGTTCACCGGGATAAAATGGAGGTTGGGCATGTTCAGGAAAACAGATTCAGCCTGTGGCACGCGGTCCAGCAGGTTCTTTGCCATGTTGTACAGAGTGTACTGCACACTGGGACTATACACACCGCCCTTAGGGGGACCCAAAAAGGCGTCCAGCAGAGCGCTCTTGGCCGCAGCAAAGGCGGCGTCGTAGCAGGCCGGCTGGTTAGTGTATTTCCAGGTGCAGGTAACAGTAGATGCCATGATGCGATCGTTGACTTCGGGCAGGACCGTGTACTCATCTCGCAGGAAGCCCTCATAGCCTGACTGAGTGGTCTTCAACAGGCTCAGCTCCTTGAGGCCTGTAAACAGAATGCCGCGTGATGCCGTTCAAATGTTGTCGTGCAAGTTGATCAAATTCGAGATTAGGATTAGAACATTGTAAGGAGAAAAATGAGCAATATGCAGAAGGAACGGCGTGCAAGAGAGGCCGTGCTAGCTGGCGTACTCGACGTGTCGCTTGACTGCTCCAGCACTCCCCCATAAAGCCAAGCCGGACAGTTTGCGATAAGAGCTGATGAAGTTAGAGCAAAACTAACCTGCAGTCACATCCAGCTTGCCAGCCTTGTCGTACGTCACATAAACGGTCCGAACCTCAGCGCCCGCCAGCGCGTAACCTGGGCACAGGGAACAAGCAACGTGGGGATTCCTGACGATGGTCAGCAAGGTAAAGACCTTCAAAACATTCGATATCACTTTATTTTAGGGTAGTACTATCACATTTTAAGGTGCCTACGCCAATCAACTGCCTCACCATGATCGTGCGGCAGGCCACCCATCTGCACACGGTTCCACGGCTTCTGCTCAATGTAGACCTTGGCCTTGCTAACCTGCATATTAATTATGCTGATCCCAAGAAAATTGAATTGACGCAATAACTGTCCATGACGGCACTGACCAATGGGTAGGTGAGCACGAAGTGCTGTGCCAGGGCGATGGCATATTGCTCCACGGTACACTTCTGGGACATGCGTTGCGCCACAACATATACCTATGGTGGAAAAAATTAGGATTATGCGACGACCTGCTTTAAAAAAACGTTTCAATCTTACCGTGTTCTTCTGCGTGTCCGTCGCCGTCATCCCGGTATTCTCGCCCTTGACGAAAGAATGCTCCATATCGGACTCCAACATGGTGTTGACATTCCATTCCACCATGTGATGGACGTTGCCATCGCGCCAGACGCGGCCAAGGCGAACCTTGCTTTTGCCATGCTGGTGAAGTGGCAGTGCATACGCCATGTCTTAACTATTTTCCAGACTATAATGATCACAACGAAAAGTGACAAGCATGTGGTGCACATGAAATTTTCGTTTATTTGTACGACACAACTCTTTAGCACATTGCTGACATGACAAAAACACATTGTACTTCTGATCACGTAAATGAATTCCTGCATGGACGAGCTGCAACAGATGCAGCCCTCAATCGATGTCCTGTCTGTTCGCTGTGTGCTACCGCCCGACGTCTTGCGGGACGATTTTTAGAATGTGCTCCCTTCCGCATCACGTGCCGTATTTCGGCAGACTTGCATTGCCTAGGACGCCTGGGCTCGTCACAACCTGAAGACCGTAACTGACGTAAAATTCAACTATCTGTACTTGG
The DNA here is from genome assembly GCA_019650235.1 of Volvox reticuliferus. Lineage (NCBI taxonomy): Eukaryota > Viridiplantae > Chlorophyta > Chlorophyceae > Chlamydomonadales > Volvocaceae > Volvox > Volvox reticuliferus. The sequence goes on from BNCP01000030.1 coordinate 43,236, forward strand.
AGCCCTGGGCAGGAGCGGCCGGAGCCTCGCCCAGCCCTTACCCCGCTGCGATCTCTGCCGATACTCCAGGGATCCGTTGGCCGAATTCCTTTGACTTATAAGTTTGTACGTGCTTGTCTTGAATTGCTGCGCCACGGCAGCGGCATTCCGCGCGACTCTCATTTCTTTCCACTACGTGCACGAGCTGGTGTTACGCGATCAGCCGTCCGTGGGCTCAGCGGAGCTGGCACTCCCGGCGGAGGCCTGTCGCCTGCCTGGAGCATCCTTCCTGTGCGCCCCCAGTTTACAGGAAGACAGGAACGCCGAACGTATCGCCTTGCGCGCCAACGATATACCCGATATACCCGAGCTTTGCCTGCGAATGAAACGAAAAGGACTGGAGCGACTGGAAACCCAGGGCTAAAACTCGACAACCTACCTGTACGGTACATATGCGCATGTACGGATACCTACCTGCCGAAAGCACTTAAGGAGCACTGTTTTTATGGCCCGGGTCCGGACCTTGCGTGCGGGACGTGTCCCGGCAGGTCCGCTTGGGTTTAAACTTTTCATTCCTATTCTGAACACCTGGACAGACCCCATCTAGCAGTTTGGCTCTTTCAGCAGCAGACCAAGATGCCATTTCGTCGCACTGCAGTTGCAAAAATGGTGAAGATATGGCGCCCACGAGTCGGTGGACGGAGGCGTGCGGCAGAGTAGATACATTCACACAACTGCGTAACAGTAGAAGTAGCCGCCGGTGGCCGCCCATAACGAGGGAGGGAAGAAGGGACGCCCGGTTTCGCCAGCGTCGTGAAGAGAATGTGTGCAAAATGCATTGGCCTCACAGGAACCGGCGAGATATTGGATTCCTTACTCCTTCGCCAGGCACGACCCCTCTATACAGAACCGCACAGGCTGCAGTGGACAGCCTCATAACTCACGCCCTATTGCCATCCTTGCCAGCTGTAAATTGCCAGCTGTATACGCTGGCTTCTCGATGCGAGAAGGCTGCTTCTTGGGCAAAGCAAGTAACTAAGTGCATCTTGCTCGCCCTTGCCGTACTGAGGTATCGAAATTAGTCGCAGGTCTCAACATTTCTGGCTATTCGCCGTGTTGTGACCTTAGGTTCACCTTTTGTGCCCCCCCTCACCACCCGGTAGGGCACGTTTTTCACGTTTTGCTGTCCACCAGGCCTAGATCGGCATGGGTGGTTACTTGCCTAAGTGTCACGGCCGGCCACTGATCCAATCTAAATATGGGGTTGCGGTAGGGAGTTGTGGTGGGGTCAAGCTGGAGCGCCGGGCCAATCAGCAGGGCGGTTTTAAGGAGCAGGTCAGCCAGTCGAGTCTTGGTAGGGTTGTTTAGCAGTGGGGCGGTTCTCAGGTGTCATTAGGTTAGCCGCCGGTGGCATTGCTGCCGGGGCCTTTTTAGTGTTATGCTGTTGTAACTGCTGAGGACAAGAAATCCTTGGTACGGGCGCTCACGATCGGCGACCCTGCCAAAATCCCCAGGTCCGCTGCCTGCCTCGTCTCAAAATATTTGGCCGGTTGCCAGGCCCCAGCCGAAAACAAACTGCCATCGGCATATGATGTTTAGTCCCCAAGCACACGGAAACGCCTCCGCCGCACCAGACCCGGATGGGCGTCCCTATTCCGCTGGGCTGGACCCGGCCAGGCCTTACTGATAGCAGGTTCTGTCCGCAGTTCGCGTGCTGTAAAACGTCCTTAAGGGACCATTGCAGCAGTGGTAGCGGAGGCAGTAGCGACAGCGAGGGAAGCGGTAGGTCCACCGGTCGGTTGCTGGTAAATTAATTTAAATTTAATTAATTTAAATTTAAATTTACCAGCAATTTGTAATCTGAACTGCCGAACGCAGCTCGAGGGCTTTGGGCTAGGAAGGTTGCATCCGCCACCTCGGCTGCTTTATGATTTGGGAATTCTGAACTGTCAGCTGCGGGTTCTAAAGCTAGACGCTTGGAGGGTGATGACGCCCGACAGGGAGTTGCGGCGGGTGGGGCTGGTGGATGACGGGTGTGAGCTGCGGGCACAATACCAAGACGATAAGGGGTTAATTGACGTTAAATGATGTTGAATGATAGGGGAGGGGGGAGAAAGAAGACGAGGCGGGCAAGGGGGGAGGAGGAACTGAGGATATGGATTGGATATGGGAGGGTGGGCTGGGGACGCGGCCCAGCCTGCTGATGACATTCCTACGGCCGATGGTCGCCGCCGAAAGGCGCGGGCGGCGACGGCATCCTCTTCAACGGCCTCAAGGCAGGTTGGGCGGCGACAGGAGTATTGGCGGTCATTGTGGCGGTGATGCCGGCATCCGAGTAATTCGCCTACCAAGCGATAAGCTGCAGCTCGGAGAGTGGTGTCTGCTACGGCAGCGTCCATCACTTTCCCATCTTGGGGTGGGCAAGGTGGTCTGGGATGGTGCGGCGTGGAGGTGGTGATGCGGCTACGAAGGGAGGAGGTAAAAAGAAAATTCCAGTTAAAATGAAAGAATGAAATCAAGTCTGTGCTTTGCACAATACCATGAGGGCGTAGCCGCGAGGAAAGAATAAATATCAGAAGGCCGCACTGCCGATGGTTATCGTCAGAACGGAACAGGGGGAGACGAGCACGAGAAGATGACGGCACATGTTCGGCTGGCTTGTGGTATTGTTTTTAAATAGCAAATTAAAATGGGAAGTGAGCTGTACCTTCTGCTCGTCCGAACCAATTGCTGGCGCACGGAACCTTTCCTTGAAGTACGACGCGTATGTGCGTTGCAATGCAGGCTATATATACAATTCCAGAATAAGCTCGGATGGGTGCTTCGGTGCATTTCAAGGTATGGAGCATTCAGAGTCTCGGTAAATCGGCTATGGATGGAGGCGGTTTTACCAGCTAGGATGGCGTTTTGCGACCGCGCGAAAATGCGGATCTTGGTGGTTGACCCGGTTGAGCCCCATCGGGAATTACAAGGACTTTAAGTTGCATAGGTAGTTGTGACATAAAGTTCCGAGCACTATGGTCTATGCCCTTATTGAGGAATTTCGTAACTTTCGGCAACTTTCGGTTGTAAGGCGTGAACCCAGGTATCCCTGACGCCATGATGTCCATCCTCGGGCTAGCACAAGTTTCTGATGTGTTTTTATGAGCCATTGAAGGCTAGCTCAGCTCCCCGTTGAAAAATTTAGGCTTGATATGTTCCGTTAAGCTGAAACAATAGTATTTCGGCAAGCTCCTTTCCTTAAGAACACTAGTACAGGGTTTATCAATTTAAGTTACATTTGCAGGTATACTTTAAACTAAGCTTATCAATCCTTCTACATTCGTCAGCCAGTACTGGTCGAAATGGCAGCCGCCAACCGGAAGCAGATTAATGCGCTCAACATGGCCGTGCGGAAGCTTGCTGAGCGCTTTGAGGTGGATGATCCAGCTGCATTTCGGCAAGCGGCGGCTTCGTTGGCAAGCGATGGGGTAAGCTCCAGCCCGCCACTTGGCGCACGATGCCGGACCTGTTCACCGTCCGTGCCGGGCATCCACGCGCTTTATCGCCTGCGTTCACGCATTGTATCCTAATCCCAAACACTGCATTGAAATTTATGTCTAGATGTCCTACTTGGCCCCCGTTTGATGCCCTATCTCGTCCAGCACACTCGCATCGTTCCTACCTCCTCAAATCCGGTCTGCAGAACTCCAAGACGTCTTTACCCAAATCCCTTGCCCATTTTCCGCATTAACAATCTATCGTTCTCGACCCGTTCGTCAACCTTGCCTACACCTCAGGTCTGCGCCCGCTGTCTTCTGCGGGCGGTAGGCCACATGGGCATGGAAGACTACACGCTGACCGCGCCGTCGCATTCCCAAATTATTACTATGTTAAGCAGCCCTAATGGCAGCAGCGGCTGTGCATCCCCATCCCCATCTCAATCCCCAATCCCTGCCGAAAACGCGCCCGCGCCGACAGTGCCAGCAACAGATGCAGTTCCAGGGACGGTGCCGCCTGTCACTCCCTGCCCCGTTTGTTTTGGACTACTATTTGCTCTTCTAGAGGAACAGCTACCATCTCAGTTGGACAACGGAACGGCAACCAACGGTGCGCCGTCGTCAGGAGAGCGGTCTATGGTGACTGTAGCGGAAGTGATGGAGTCCGCGGGGGCCTCCGGCGTGGACTTGGCTTGGCTTCGAGTACAGCTGAAGGCCTTTCCCGGCGCGATGGGTTGTCAATCAGGACCCACCACCTGCCATGAGCGGCTCCAGGGATGGCCCTCCTTAGCCGGCCTGGCGGCAACTGTCCGGCGGCAGGCGGAAATGGGTCCGCCGGATACTGTCGATCTTGCGGCGGCAGCGGCGAGGGCCTCCTCCGCCGCCGCCGCTGCTGTCACCAGCCGCGCTGCCATGGCGGAGGCGCCGCTACCGCCCGCGGCGGAGCTGCCGCTGGGTCCGCGGCTGGAGTTGAAGTCCTTCAGCTTAGAGGTGGGGGCGCTCCCGGCTGCCCCCGCCATACGGGACGTAGCCATGCATGCGTGGCTGGTGGCGTTTGTCGAGTCTAAGGGAGTCAGGTGCCCGGCTTGGAGGCCCACGGACATCGTGCCGATCCCTATGGTCTTACGGTAGGTTGAACCATCCGTTGAGCATAAGGTCAACATATGGGGGCTTTAGGTCCCCCTTGATTTTTAACCGGGTGCAGCTTCGTCAGCACAATCCTCTCCTCGCGCAATGCAAATCTTTTCGGTTAGCTCTTCCCTTTCCTTTTATTTGTTCGTTTAGTCGTTCGTTCTTCAAAACGCAAAAACATATTTGTGAGCCCGCGGCCCCCCCCCTCAGGCGTGCCCTGCCGATCGCGTTGTCACGGCACCTCGGTCTGCCTGCTGCCGCCCCTCAGTCGGCCTCCGTCAACGTGTCGGTGGCGGTGCTGGACAACGAGGAGGGCCTGGAGGACTTGCGGGTTTGTGTTTGGGGCTTCGAAGCTGGAAGTGTCCCCGGGGTAATAGACATTTAATTCTTGAGGAACAGAAAGAGTTCTCACCCTGACCGAGGGGTTCGTTCGCCCGTCTGCGTTGCCGTCATAGGATTTCCTAAGGAGCTAATGGCTTTCGAAATAAATAATAAATGAATAAAATATTTTATTTAATCACAATAATCTGTGAATTTCCCATCGCTAGATTTCCCAGGGCACAGGCCACGCTTTTTGGCATCATCGTCGCTCTTTCGACACGCAATTCTGAGTGTGGCAGATTCGTTTTTGACTTACCAATTACCGACCCCCTTCGCGCCGCAGTGCACATTCGCGTCTTTCCCCCCCCCCTCCATTCCCCCTTGCGTCCGGTCGTGCTTTCCGCGATCAGGTCCTTGCAGAGCATCAGGCCGCAGGGCGCCGCCAATCCCACAGGCATTTCCGCAATAAGCGACAACGCGGCCGTCAGGGAGGCCGTGGCGACGGAGACGCCGCTGCGGAGCCCGAGGCCGAGGTAATGGCTCAGGGAGCGGTTCTTAGAAGCCGCGATGGGTACGGCAGCGGGACATGGCCATGATCCTGGTGATGGTGGTGATTTGTTGTGCCACATGTCGTTGTGCCCTTTCCCTGGCGAAGGCAGGAGGATGCGTGCATTTCCCCTGACGTCGCCTCCGCCACCCCAAGCTTTCGACATCCGGCGACACCCCGGCGCCCGCCCCCTCAGGTTCCTGGGGAGCCCGACCGGCCCATGTCCTTGGAACAAGCCTCCACCGCCGCTTGTAGTCTGCCTCGCCCCGTCCTGACGCGCCTGTTCCCATGGCCACCGCTAACCCTGGCGAAGCGGAGGGGCTTAGGGAAGCAGCAGACTGAGAAGCCAGCGGTGCCGGTGCCGGCGGCGGCGGGGGCGGCGGCGGGGGCGGCTAACGAGGTTGATGGTATGGCAATGGAGCCGGAGCTATCTTCAGCGGCGGCGGCAGTGAGGGCGATTCCACGTGTGTATGTTCGGGCAGTGCATAAGCCTCTGCTTCTGGCGGGCAGGTAGTTGGCGAGGCGCGGGGCGGGGCGGGGAGGGGCGGGGCGGGGCGGTGTCATCATAGTATTTTCTGCGGCCTAGTCCGCCTAGGGACAGGAGGACTTAGAGCTCTGTGTGAGGGACCTGCATGATGCGGAAGAAGAAGAGGAGGAGGAAGACGTGCGGAGGAGAGTGAGGCTGAGGAGCACAGGGGGCTGTGGGGGCGGGGAGGCACCAAAATCCACCACACGTCCAAAATCGTACATGCCATCCATCCGTCCCCGTCGGCCCGCTCAATCTGTCGTTGTAATATGCGGCAACAACACATGAAAAAAATTCAAATTAATAAATTATATTATTAAATTTTATTAAATTAAAAAAATCATGTGTTGCCGCATATTTCAACGAAGAAAAGAAAACAGATGAGATGTGGATTATTGTAACAGTAGGAGCTCAACTGCAACGTGGCCTGCTGTGTTTGGGGTATGTCAAGCGCAGGTACTGCAAACTTCGGCGCCATATGCCTCAGAGCCCTTGGTTCATTTTGGGAACAGGCGCGCGCATCGGGGGCAGAAGCGTGCAGGAAGCTATCGAGCATTTCGTACTGCCGTTGTACGGCACCCTTACGGCAAAAATGATCACGGGCGGGCGCGAGGACGCCGACGTACGGATGCTGGGCTCGGGACGGCCTTTCATCCTTGAATTGCAAGTACGGCATTACGTCATAAGCATGGATGATTAGATTTTGGGTTTTCGACCTGGTCCGGACCATCACCGCCACCACATCGTGATGACTTGCATTAGGTATTTTGGATAGGGTCCAGTGGACTAAGGACCATCGTAGCTTTTGCATGGCTCGAAGGACCATCGTAGATCTTCATCGAAGGTGCATTGCTGGTACCTTTCTACACTTGAATCCTCTCTCTCTCTCTCTCGCACACACACACACATACACACACACACACTCACTGCCTACCCACCTCTGCGCCCCCTCCCCATCACGCTGCTCATTGTAATCCGAGACGTTCTTACCGCTCGTCCGTTTGCCGTCGGCCCCCCCCTGCCACGACCATCCCGGCAACCAGAACAGCCGCCCCACGTCTCCCCACGACCACCACCCTCCCTCTCCCACAACCACGCCACTGCGCTTTCCTAAGCCCTCGGAAACCGCCCCACCATAAGAGAGGAAGGCATAACGTGTTTGCTCCCTTTCTCCCGGGCCAGGGCGCGCTAAGAGGGCATCCGCCGCCGGAGACGTTGCGATGCCTGGAGCAGCACATGCGGGATAGCAATTGGTGAGGAATGTGAAGCGGCACGGCGTACGTTGCTCGTTGCTCGTTGCTCGTACCCCCGAGCAGCTCATGTCCCCTAAAGGACTTGATGTAGATATTGGGCCAATACAGGGCCTTATGGGCACATGAGCCTTATCAATGCATCTATATATATATACCCGCCGTTGCCTTGTTCTCCCTAACCCTTGTTATCCCCGAGTCCACTCCCCCATGCTGTCCAGTCAGTTGTCGTACCACGCCCCGCTTTCCTCAAAGCCTAGCCACTCATGTTAGAAAGGAAAGCGCCCCGCGGCCCCCGGCCGTATTTCTTATTTCTCTTTCCCCTGGTATATCACCGTGCGTCGCTCATTCTCAACAACTCAGACCCCCAATCTTACGCCCTCCCACATGCTATAACATCCTGACGAATACACGCTTGGCTGCGGCCGTGTGGCAGTGGAGTGACGGTCCAGGGCCTGACTGCCTGCGGCCCTGCCTCTCTGGATGCCATCAAGGCAGCCGAGGAGCACAAAGAGAAGACATACCGGGCGCTGTGCTGGGCGGAGACACCCCCGGAAGAGGAGGATCTTCAGGCGCTGGTGGCCATGGGCCGATTGGAGGTGGCACAAGACACTCCCGTGCGGGTGCTGCATCGTAGGGCAGCCAAAGTAGGTATCTGCTGCTGCTGCTGGGTGCTCTCCTAAGGCGTTTAGGGTTTTAGGGTTTAGGGTTTAGGGTTTAGGTGGGCGTGTCGGGGTTTGCTGAGCCGGGTGCTTCTCAGCTTGTTAGGGCCTCGGAAAGGCAGACGATGGACGACTCAATTCCCGCCTTCGCCTGGCCCCTGCGTCACACCACACACACACACATACACACATACACACACACACATACTCCCCTCTCGTGGCGGCCTCGTGTACGAGTGCGGGGCCTTCTTCTTCCTCCCCGGGGGGGGGGGTATGTGTATCACCTCTTTTGTCCGCCATCGTTTTGTAGATAAGGCCCAAGTGGGTGCGAGTGGAAAGCGCCAGTGCTGTACAAGGCCAACCTCATTATTTCGTGATTCAGCTGCGGACGCAGGTGGGTGGGAGGGGGAGGCAGGGATGATGTGTCATGGGTAGGTGGGATCAGATGTGCCAATGTGGTGTGACGCGTGAAGAGGTGGGTGGTATGTGGGTGGTGGGAGGTGTGACGTGTGAGGGACACTTCCCATACGCCTTAGGGTTAGAAACGCTATATGTCAAAGAAAAAATATATTATTATTATTATTATTATTATGATGATGATGATGATGTATAGTCGGAACTGATACGACACGACATAAAAACATCTAATGTTGAAATCTCTTGTTGAACACACCCGCGCACACGCAGCACTTCAGGACGAACTCTGACAGGCTTTCCGCCAGATGAGGTTTATATACCTTTTCGTTCCCTCCTTCGTTCCTTCGTTCCTTCGCTCCTTCCTTCGTTCCTTCCTTCGTTCCTTCCTTCGTTCCTTCCTTCGTTCCTTCGTTCCTTCGTTCCTGAGAGGGGCTCCGTTGCCGGTTTCCTCAAGCACAGGCCGGCGCCTACGTGAAGGAGTTTTGCCATGGGGACTTTGGCCGATGTCGTCCCAGTCTGGGAGGTCTGCTAGGCCAGATCCAGAAGCGGCGTGCAGCTGCTGCCGCCGACACTGCTGCCGCCAACGCCCCTGATGATGACGACGGTGCCGCCGACACCGCTGTTGGCGCAAGCCCTTCTACAGCGGCGGATGGTGCAGCGCCGCCGTTGCCGTTGGCGGTCAATACCGAAGATGGCGGCTTCGCTGAGGCCACTGCCGCCGCAGCAGCAGCATCACCACCATCACCACCAACAGCAGCAGCAGCAGCAGCAGCAGCAGCAACAGCCGCGAAGCGTAAATTCAACCCGAAGCCCAAGCCACGACCGGCTCCGAAACCTGAGCTTCAAGCAAAGCTAGACGAAAATCCCGAACCTCAGACCGACCGCAAGTCCACGTCACCGGCAAGCGTCCCCCTCTCCTCGCGGGCACCTTCTGCGCCGGAGAGCTGTGACAATGGCGCATTTGTTCGAGTGGAAATTTTGCAGCTGGATGTGTTGGACGTGCACCTGGACCATTGGCCGTAGCAGTGCAAGAATGAGTCATTGACCTCTCTTAGATGGTTGGTTGGTGCCAGTTGATGTACGTCACACCCAGGTTCATGCAGCCGGTGTGATCTGAATGTCTTTAACTGCCTGGCTGAGTGTGATGGATGGACGGGCGGACGAGCGGACGAGCGGACGGACAGACAGGCGGGCGGACGGGCGGACGAGCGGACGGACAGACAGGCGGGCGGACGGGCGGACGAGCGGACGGACAGACAGGCGGGCGGACGGGCGGACGGACGGACAGGCGGACGGACGGGCGGGCAGGCGGACGGATGAAAACATCTCCCGTCAGTCACATCCTGGTTGCGAGGACTTGGGTTTGGAGGTACTGGACTCGCGACCCGGTCTGAGCCGTGACGTCGGGCATGGTGTAATACTCAGATGGGGTGTGTGACCCTGGGTTCGGCGAAGGGACTTAGGAGAAGTGGATATATAACTTAAAAGAAATACACAAGCGTGCTTGTGGCACATATACACCTTTGTACGACAGGACAGGCTGGGGCAGCAGGTATATGTGATGTGGGATATGGAAGGACGAAAGGACGGCACCTGCGGGGGATGCAGGCAGACAGACGGACGTGCATGCAGGCAGACGGGCTATGGATGCGGATGGATGGCACACTGGGAGGGGCAACGAGATTGGAATGGGACGCGAAGTGGGTCTGATAGTTGGGGCCTGCGGAGTGGGGACCTGCTGTAGTAGTCCTTAGTCTGTTCTGATGGCTGTGCTTATGGCTGCCTTTATGGTGCTGAAGTTTGGTCGTATCGCACGTGGATTGAGGGGGCGACAGCTCGTTACCTATTTGGGTGTGGGAGCGAAGCGTTTTCGGTGTTGTTCGCGGAGGTGTGTGTGTGTGTGTGTGTGTGTGTGAAGGGGGGGGAAGGAAACGGGCTGTGAGGCGTCTTTCGTTATCAATGCGAGGTGTGCGTCAACACGTCGGCCTTGCATGCGTCTCTCGTCGACAAGTAAGCGGCATGGCCATCCTTGCAAGATAGAATGTGAAGCCCGTGCCTTATAAGCTTTCATGCATGCATGCGTGTGAACGGCATGCACGGCTAAACCTCGAGTGGCGAAGTTGCCGAGGAACTTAACAGCCCCTGCACGTGCAAGTCGCAAACCTTGCTAGGGATGAGGGGTATCACCGAATACATATGATTGGATGAAGTACCCCTAGCTTGGGGGCCCGCTGGGGGGTATCTTTTTATCTATACGACTAAAACACAGAGCACGTTGATTTAAGCTAGGAGGATGGAGCTTCTCTTTTGGAGCCGAGGATGTCCTCCTCCTCCTCCTCATCATCATCATCAACAGCAGCAGCAGCTGCTGCTGCTGCTTCTATTTGTGTCATCACTGGAGCTCTGGGCATCTTCCGATCGGGCCTTTGCTGCATTTGATGTAGGCGGCGAGGAGACATAGAGATATATATAACAGAGGTTACAGAGCTGCAACGCATGTGGAACAGGTTTGCACGTAAACTTCGCGGGATCTGATGCAATCGTGTAACCCACATCCCATGTATATATATGTACATAACCGCCCGACTTTGGAGCTCAGTGACCTTTGCGGCGGGGAATAAAAATTAACACCTGCCTGGTGTGGCAGGCAGGTGTCAGTAGGCCCTGCTGGTGGGGGTATATAGCAGGGCATAGCTGGCGACGGCATGGATCAAACTCGGTGTGCTCTGCTGCGTCCCCCATGTGATTCTCCCTCACTCCATTCTCGCGTTCTTCCCGTTTTGCTTCCCGCATGCTGCATGCCGAGCCTGGTGCTGCCTCCTAAGCCTCCTGGAGTACCTCCACCGTTGGGATGGATGGCCGCGGGCACCAGATATTTAATTGAGCGAGTGCTCCACATAAAGTAGCTGCTTGCGGGTAAATGCAAGAAATTACCGTGCACTGCCGCAAGTGCGAATACAAAGGTTCATGCAAACTTAGGTGCCATCCTGCGGACTTGTTTGCCAGTGTGAGGAGGTCTGACCAAGATATAAGCATCGCCCGGTCGCCACAAGGTTGCTATTCCACGTATCAGCATGGAGGAGGCTATGCACATCATTTCAATTGTCATGAAATGGAGAAGGCAGATGACCGCAATAAAGTGCGTGCATGCCGCCGTCTCCAGGCCCTGTTCTCCTTGTTACACATACAACACATATACACATGCCGCCACCACCACCAGCGCCACCAGCGCCACCACCATAGCTGGGGTTCGCAGCTTCGCAAGTTGGCTATCCGCAACTAGTTAAGGGAGTTGGCCGCGGCGTATAAGAACTGCGTGAAGTTGAGATGCACGACACCAGTCTCGGCCGGGTCGAAGGCCTTGAATGTGGCCGTGGCAGAGCGCAGGAACAGCGTCAGGGCCATGAACTCCTGGTGGGGGGGGGAGAAGGAGTGCAGTTCCAACACACGAGATGTGACGTAGTAGATACGTAGCGACTCCATATGCCCACACACATGCACATGCACACATACACACATGCACACACGGGGCGGTGGCAGGACAGACAGACAAAGCCGCGTCCCCCTCCCCTGTGTTGTGGCTCGGTCCGGTCAGGGCCCCTGATGCTCCGTCGTCTTTGCAGGGCGAGTCGCCCACAGCGCGCAGTGTAACACCCCAACACATGCACACACATGCGCACACGGGGGATATATATGGGGGACGATACATATAGGCACATCGCTTGGGACGTTTTCGATGTTTGAACATCGACATCTGAACATAACATCTGAAGATCGTTCCCCAATTTACTCTATTCTCCCCGTACTTTGAACGAGGAAGGGTAGGTGAAGCGACAATCACCGCTCAATCACCGCTCGTTCAGCCCTTCCAAGAACACACATACCGTGCCTAGTTACACAACAAACGTGCTGGCAGAACGATACATGTTAAAACACGATATAGGCTATAAATGCACATCTGCACACACGTGCATCCTACGAGCTGTTAAAAACAAAAACATCGGCAAAGTCCGTTTTCTGATAGCGGAACCAAATATAATAACGTGGGCCAAATAGAAGCAGGTGCAGGTGCAGGTGCAAGTCATTCTGAGGATTACGCCGATGGTTACTAGAAATGCGGTATATTTAAGTCCCTGACGTGCCCTTCCTCCCCAGACAGCCGGAGACAGCCAATATTACCTGGAGCCCCATGCTGTGTGCCCGTAGCGGATCAAAGCGTGTGAATAACGCACTCTGCACCTGTGGCTCGAGGTGGTAACCTGCACCGCGGCGGTTGCGAATGGCCACGTGTGTTTGCTGGTGTTGTGTGCACACGCGGTGAGGCGGTGGGTTGGCTGAGGAGATCCATCATGGAAGCTACTAGCATGTCCCGCCAGCATTATCACCAGGGCCCGGTCATCGTTATGAGCACAACGCGACTGAAGGTGGTCGAGTTATTAGGTAGAGCTAGGTAGGTTTTTGCCAAACGAGGGACAATTAATTACAGGGGGCGAGGGGGGATGACTTTGGGATGGAGTGGATTGGGGAGCGAGAGAAAATCAATCATCTAAAATCAAACCAATCAAGATCATCGCAAGGACCCATAATCCCACTGGCATGGACGCCGCGCACCGAGGGCCGCCAGAGCGTGTACCACCTCCTCAAAGGACACACGGCCGGTGCGGCTGTTGGGCCGCATTCCTTCAAACGTGTCTTGCACGCTGTCAAAAAATAATGGTGATGTCGGTGATGTCGGAGTTGGACCGTACCCGTGGAGGGTAGGGGAAAAACAATGGACCCGGACAGTGTTGGATGGCGAGCAGGCGAGCGGGCGAGCAGGCGGGCGATGAATGGAGCGCTGCATTTTCTTTTTGCGGTGAAGTCGGTGAAGTTATCAGCACCGTGCGTGTGCTGTGTGCTTCCGGATATGAGATAGAGATTGGGACGGTGTTGGGACCCGCGTTTGAGGATGCGGTTCGCGCCGTGTACTGGATGACGTGTGCGACGACGTGTGTTGCACGTCTTTTTGGCGCGGTGTGTCCGTATTAAGGTAGTAAGCGGCGCGGCGGATTCGCAGGGTGAGATAAGCTGATGCGCCAACGGCATTGACAACAACTACTACAGCGCCATGACTTATTCGGATACTGGAAACAAGACAAACCCCCCCGTCGCTGCTGGGCCCGGGCCGCTGCTGCCCCTGCGACCGCATGCCCCTGCTCGCACGCACCAGCGACGGCATCTATAACTACAATCGCAGCGGAGTGCCGGCATTTCCTAATACAGCTAGCTACACAATCCCCAAATGGCAACTTTTCTTTTTCCTTCTCGCTCTCTTTCTTTCTTTCTTTTTCTCTCTATCATATAATTTCTTATTTTAGAAAAAAATCCGATTCCTTAGAACGTGATTGTCACCAACACCGGAGTAACCTACGCAGCCAGAAAGACGTGAAGGCGTTCGAACTCGTCAAAAGTGATGCTGCCGGTTCCGGTGCTGTCGCACTGCCTGGATTTAGAAATGGGGTCGGACCGGGTCGAAAGCTCAGGGCGAGGGGGATACTCCGCGCACTGCCTCACTATTCGGGCGGCTCATGGCGGCTACACGCGCTTTGGGGCTTCGTCCGGTTGGTTACGCGCGGGCCTCATAGGAATGAGCTGAGTGATTAGAGCGTCAGCCCTTAAAAGCACTGTTATCATAACATCGACGACAGAACTTTGAGACACCTGATTATGGAGGCGGTCGTGCCCAAACTGAAGTTGAGGCCGCCCTCAGCTAGCGCCGCCTGAAGCTCCCCCACACTTATGTGCCCATTTGAATCTTTGTCCACTTTTGTAAACCACTGCAAGGACAACACCGGGCAGCAGTATAAATATATAGACCTCGTGACAAGCGGTATGAATTGTTATGAGTGTACATGACAACGACATATTCGATGGCACGAGGTGTGAGTTTCTGGAGGCGAATTTGTCTTTACCTGCCGAAGCGTGGCAGTATCTGGCTTGTGCCTCTGCGGCATAGTGGTGATTGGTGGCAACGTGTTAGATTCACGCGCCTTTGTTCCAGGCCACATTTTGGACACCAGGCAAGAAACAATGCCAATACTGATATTTGTCTGACGGGGCCTGGTAACCTTAGCGACCCAGCGGGTCGGGTACTTCTTAATTGCAGAAGGGTTGAAGATAATGCACGTTTAATATACATAAGAAGATAAATGAAATTAATATGTTTCTAGCGTGCATAACGAGCCATGGAAAGCTGCCCCATGCTGCCTCGTACTTCCTGTCGTCACCATTTTCATCCATCGCAAGTCTTCGCCGCGCACTTATTAGAACAATATGAGTACTATATCGATTTTTTTGAAGGTTCAGCGCTGAAGGCATAAGATTATCGAAGATATTATCGGCTGTCCTCGCGGGTTCGGAGAATCCCTTTTGTGTCGATGGAAGCATTTTCCAAAGGCAATTCTATAATTTTTCTAGGATTGGAGATACAAGCTATCATATATGCAATTGTAATGTTTGGCTTGTCTAACTAGTATTGTACGGAGTTGTAGCCGAAACGCGGTCAGGAAAGGAAACCTCTTAGGATTGAAGCTTTGTCAATCACTGCTTCCTTCCATCGCATTGCCTGGGCTCCGACTCTGCTAGAATGGGGTTCCTTCGCAGTTTGCTTATTAGGTTGGGACTTGTCAAGGTATGCATTTGCCAACATTAAGAAATGCTTAATTCTTAATAATGAAATGTTCGTAATGTTGCTTATTGATATCTGGTTTATTTGATTACATGGCAGACGAAAGTCGGCTTGTTGATTGTGGGCTTGAGCAACAGTGGCAAGTCCACAGTCGTTGCGCGGCTTACGAAGGAACCCGTGGAGGAAGTTGTTCCAACAGTCGGGTTTGCCGTGGAGTCCGTCAAAATGGAGGGTCTCTCCGTTACAATTTTCGACATGTCGGGTACGTGCCACCCAAAGAACATCCTGTGAATTCTGCAGTCGCGGCCTGACATACACACACTGACAGCTTTCATTAATGCACTGCAGGTAATAACCGCTATCATGAGTTGTGGAAGTTGTACTACAAGGACACGACGGTAAGGAAGCACCGCAACGTCATTGGCCCTTTCTGAGCAGCTTACACATCAGATACCTGTCAGCCAGGGTCTCTCGCCCAGTCCTTGTGTTAGGGGAGGCGGCTAACACCAACATGCGGAAGGGGCAGGGCCGTGAGGGCCGTTTGACTCGCAGGGAATATCGCCAACCACCGGAGATCTCATACTAATGAATGAAAGGGGCCCTCCAAATCGTAAATCATTCATCTCTGAATCCCCAATTTCCCCCCTCTTCCTCCCCTCCCGCAACCCCCTCCATTATCGCACTGTGTTCCTGGGCGTTCATGGCCAAACCTGGCAGGCCGTCATATTCGTATTGGATGCGGCCGACTCTGCTCGATTCCCGGAAGCAGACACCGTTCTGCAGGAGCTGTTCAAAGCTGACCTCTTAAAGGTACGGCGCTAAGGAGCACGCATGGACCTTAAATTTTGCTTTCCGCCGACAAAATAACCCGATGGTGGGTCGGCTTATATGGAAAACCTACCGCTCAACCCCACCGGATGGTGGGGTTGCTATGACCCGCACACCTCCGATGCTCCCCAGGGCATGATCACCATCCTGGCCATCTGGTGGAAAGGGTGCCGTTGCCGTTTCATGCAGCTTAAAGAGCACCATGCGGAATGGTTCCCTCTTGTTGTATCTCTGTTATATCCGCCTATCTACAGCAAAGGCTCGATCGAAAGATGTCCAGATAGATAAATGGCCATCTCGGATAGATACCCATGGATACCCCAGGATACTACACCTCTTTCACTTCCTCCTCCCTGCCTCCATCCATCCGTCCATCCATCTATCCACAACAACCGAATCCCTTACAGTTAATCATCTGCTTGGCCACGTCCACCCTCTGTTCCCCTTGGGCCAATGTTCCTCCCACCTTCACACCACTACCCGCGAGACACAGAAAGTCCCGATCTTGGTCTTTTGCAACAAGATGGACCTGGAGACGGCGGCACGGCCTGCCGAGGTTGCGGCGGCGCTGCACCTTCCCTCCACCTCCTCGCGGGGCTTCCAGCTGCAGAGCTGCAGTGCACTACGGGGCGACGGAATCAAGGTGTGTGTTTGACTAGGTTTTGATGTTTACACTTACATGCGAAAATAAACCGGACATAGTTAAAGGAAGCTACCATGGGAAATCGTTAACAGCATCGGAAAGAGTCAGTTGCAGTGCAGCGATGGGGAAGAGACTGCGAGGAGGATTCGAAGGGGCTTGTGATCCCAGAGCGGAAGGGGGCCCCATTCGTGAGTAGACCCAAAACCCAAAACCCACACGCGGTGAGGGACTAACCGCCACATCTGCCCAGTCCATAGTGAGTGCTTCTTAATTGTGTGGAAGAGTTTAGTAGTAGTAGTAGTAGTTTAAACACGAGAGTTTGAATGGAAGAACGGGACTCCGTTGGCTGGCGTCAGCTTGGGGGTTCCGTTGGAGGGCAACAGCAGCTGACTGTCGCCGCGCTGACTGCGGAGGGATCATCTTTTGCATCACTTTTGACTAATGCAGCTCACTGCGCCCAGATGTTTGAAACTCTGCATGGCGCCCCTGGCATATCACTCGTATACCTAAGGTAGGGCCTTAGGTGCATACTCACTTAACATGATAGTATCTAAGTTACGTAGTATCTGAATCGGTCATCACTGAGCCACAAAGTCAGAACCCGAAATGAAAGACAACTCCTGCTTCTGCTAAAAGACTCTGAGCCATTTTACCGAGCTTGTATACTGATGTACTGTGTGGCCTACCTGCCAATGCCCTCCTGCGGCCCAGGCCTTAAGATTATTGACTTGGCTTCCTGGATGATATTTCCACTTATGCTGTACAGGAGGGCATGCAGTGGCTGCTGGATCAGGTGTAGTGGCCGGCACTTGCGCCATCATTGTATGGCGGACATTACATCGTACATCATCTTCATAATCGTCACCACATCGTACATCGTACATCATCTTCATAATCGTCACCAGATGGCCACGTTCTCCTTCCTCGCATTACACGCTTCTTCACACGTGATCTTCCGTCGCTGTGTGTCGTTGGCTGTCCCCTTGCCTCGCGAGGTGCTACACCACCACCACTGCCACCTCGGAACACGATACATCGCGATTGCCGATATGACCAAGCTGCCTTATCCCCAAGGCACACCACACGCACGCACATATTGCAGCCGCACACCGCATGGCCGCATGGCCGTCAACTGGCTGTGCCACGTGGCGAATTGCCCCCCGGACCAACCCACTGCCACAGAAATTCACCACTTCGACATCATCAACGGCGAGCAGCCTACTGCCGAGCCGCCCAACCTGGGCCAGCTGAGGCAGCTGGCCGACGTAACGGCCTGTCGGAATGCCTCACCTAAGAGACACAAATGCTCCGCCAAGAGCCCTTTCCTGGATGAGCTTTAAAACCCGAAGCCTCGAAAAGTGTCTCTGCGTCTGATCCCCGAAGCACTCGCCTCATATTAATATGGGCCACTCCGGGCTCCACGCGTCACCTGCGTGGGACCAGCCAGCAGCCTTGTTATTGCCGCCCTTCTACCGCCATCTCTATCTCATCGTCATGCATGGGTGCCGCCGGCCAGCTGCACATGAGCAAAGCTGGACGGCCTTCTTCTTGTATGGGGATGGGTTGCAGGGGAGACGCTGACGACGGCCGCAGGCGGCAGTGGGATTGGTGGGGCCCAGGTTGCCGCAGACATTGCCTGGAGAGGGATCAGGCCGGCTTATACGCCGCAGACGGGACCTCTGGCTCGGGTTGGGCCCTATGGTCCTGGTTGCCACGTTGTCTGGGTTACTTTCCTACACATATGCCTCTGGTCGCCTGCAGAATACATGCACACCACACCACGACGTGTGTGTTGTGCATCTCTCTTCCAACATTCCACCACCGGTGGAGCCGCTGTGGAGCTTTACCGGTGTGGCACTCATCCACCACTTGGTCTAACCCCATCGGTTTCCTGTCTTCAGGTGACCCTCACCTCTGTTTTGGTTTGTCATATTGGCATACATGGTAGCTGATGCTTGCTTAACTAATGCGCTACCAACCATTGCTACAGTTTGGCAAGTGCAAGTATGAGATGGGCTTGTGCTGAGTTTGTCGTTTCGTTAAGAAGCAAGTGCAAAGCTAGTCTGCCCGGTCTGCCCGCGTGGGAGTCTTGTAGAGGTGCATTAGTTCAGGCAGACCTTACTTGAGGCTGACCTCGCTGTTTTGTGTTGGGCCTTTTCTGCCGGACTTACGTCTGTACGGCAAGAGTTGCCCCTTGCCTTCATATGAGGCGGCTGAGCACCTCGTCTCTTTAATTGTCTGTAATATGGTGTGCTAACGAGACAGTCCGGTCTATATATACGAGACAGTCCGGTCTAGCCACGTTTCATTCAAGTAGTTGACGTCATGTCAGGCACTTGCAGAATTGCAGCAGCAGCATAGTAGCACCCGTGCCACCTGATCACATACAGTATCATCAAAATGTCCGGCATCACCCGTGCAAACATGATCTGACTCCCGACCTTTAGTCATGAGACGGGGAAAATTTTGATCGTTCATATGGGCCAAGCAGGAGGCCGATGGGGGGCATATAGATAATCCACGTCATATGACGTTTTTGTCCATGCGGTTGGATATCGAAGCCAAATAATCTGGCACGAGCTGATCTGCTGTTCTTTTCCTTTCATTTCAAAGACGATTTCATTTTGTTCTGCCTTTTGAGGTAAGCGCCTTGTGGCGATACGGAGATGCGTCACCGTGCATGAGAACTTCCGTGAGCATGCGTGTATGCATCGTGATCAAGGTGCACGGCAACTAGGCTTGGTGTGACAGCATGTTGGGATCATTGCCAGATCATGGCTGCGGAAACTTGGCCGCACCAGTGCCAGGTAAATCGTCCTGATCCAGTTTGCGACCAGCCATGATCTTGCCTAAAATGTGACGCGCGCGTGTGTGTGTGTGTGTGTGTGTGTGTGTGTGTGTGTGTGTGTGTGTGTGTGTGTGTGTGTGTGTGTGTGTGTGTGTGTGTGATATTACATGTGTGTGATATTACATGTGTGTGTACGTATGTATTTTGGGGTGTTACAGTGTGGGCGACTCGCCCTACAAGGGCGAGCACCAAGGGGCCTGACCGGACCGAGCCACAGCGCAGGGGAGGGGCACGTGGCTTCGTCTGTCTGTCCTGCCACGTGCTCCCCCTCTCACTCGGACCAGCTAGAGCAAAGGAAGACTCAGAGGCTCTAGCCTGGCCACTAACAGAGCACTGAGGAGCACCACGAAAACAAGGAGGGAACAAAAGAAAACAGGGGGCGACTAACTGCACAAAGAAGGGGACCACTCTCCTCCAACATAAAACTGACCTAGCAAGAGCCTGACAAAGACACACAGAAGCCCTCAGAGGAGAGACGCCAACAGGAGAGCACACTCTTACACAGCCAAGAAGGAAGAACCCAGCTAAAGACAGAGGGGAGGATGACGAGCCAAATTGGCGCCCCCCTAATTGGCACCCCCCACGTATGTGTGTATATGTATGTGTGTGTATGTATGTGTGTGTGGTGCGTTGCCGCAAAGCCTGATGACGTGTGGTAATGGTGGTAACAATTTTGCCAAGTTGCGTTATAACCTCGCTCGCAGGTGCACACAGGAAACTGAGCAGCTACCCGAAGGCTACCCGCACAACCAGTTCGACGAGCAAACCCGAAAACTAAATTTACCGTCCATGGGTCGTACAGGATGATGCGACGGCGGCATGGTCGTGTTGGCATTTGAGATTGAGTACATGAACTGTTGAACTTGATATGGGTATCGATAAACAGGGATCCCTGGTTGGCGTGGGGACTTGGGAGTAGTGATGAGTAGTGATACAGATATAACCAAAGCCACGCGCCCCTCCCCTGCGCTGTGGCTCGGTCCGGTCAGGGCCCCCGCCCGGTGCTCGTCTTTGCAGGGCGAGTCGCCCACAGCAGCGCAGTGTAACACCCCATATAGATATAACCTCTCCAGCAGGACGCTCGCTCAGTGCTTCAATGGTTGCACACACCGTATCATGCCGTAACCGTTGGGTACGTTACAGTACAGTTGCTTCCTTGTCACGCCCGATTACCGTCCCGTATACCCACTACATGCGAACCACTTACTTGCCGTGCTACCCAGCATGCACGGTAACCTATTTTGTCGTGACATCCTAGTGTGCTGGGGACGGCGGGGGCCCCGCTGTGGTAAGGACTTGCGAAACACAGTCGTTTCATATTTATTTATGCGTTATTATAAGAATGGATAATAGTGTTGTCCAGGGCAGTTATTGCCATCTGGCTCCCTTCCGAATGACGATTCTCCTACGGGGGATAGGTCGCATCATTCGACCCCATTTTACCGAGCGGTGATAAGTGTCTTGCTACGCGTTGCTACTTTCTCCACTTCTCTGCTGATTCTATCTGGCGTGACGTGAATGTGGCGTCTTGCTGGCTGAGCAAATGATGATCTATCTACAGGCAATTGGGTTCAATGTAAAAAACTGATCGGTTTTCTGAAGCGTAGCGAAGAAAACTACGGTTTTCTGCTACACTCGAGGTACGAACGATTGTGGTTCTGGAGCAGGAAGGTTTGTAGGCGGCGGTGTGTTATTGGTGTTACTTTTCGAGTTGCGCACGTACGTAGCCTTTGGCTGGCCATTCTTCGTCGCATCTGCATCGGTGTTCCCATTAGGCTCGACCCATACCTTTGTTTATTACCCCAATGGGGACAACAGTGTGTAACGAGATTTAGCAGAAAGCTGTCGCGTCTGCTAAACGCAGGTTACAACGGAGTGTCTGAATGTAAAGGAGATCCCGTTGTTTTCGGATGTGTAAAATTAACGCTCAAAGGACAAAAAGGTTTAGGAAGCGGCACGGCTCGATTTCGTTCCTCTGTTTTGCACGATACCTTGCGGCGCGTAAGGCGTTGTGATGGCAGCATGCACGGCATGCATGACATCAAGTACTCGCAGGCAATGAATTATGATTTCTAAATTTTAATGTCTAACTTATGATCATTTCCTTCTTTGACTGCGTCCACTCACAGTTTTAGTCGATTTGCTTGGCCACGTTCTTAACGTGAACGGGTGGTTATGACATAGTATGCAAAACATGAACATATTCTATAATAGTCAACAAGACATTAAAATATTTTGGTCATTAGTTCAGACCGGGTTTATCATAGCCTGCCGGTTATGTATGTCCCGACGTTGTTTTTACGGCCGCCCCATTGGAATACTTTCGAAAGAGTGTCCTGAATTCATATGTAATCCATGCTAGGTATTTTAGTACGCACGAAAGTTACGTGAACGGTGCGAAATGTTTTAGCCACGAGCCAGCGACAACAAGCACTTATATCTGTTTTGATCATCACCAACAGCTACCTTAATTACAACAAAGCGTGTCAGGGTTTCGGCACTCGATGGGCAGGTCGCGGAGTAGATCGCCCATCACGGACCGTGGACGAAGGGCCGACCCGGATGATCGCCACGTCCATCGCGCTCGTAGCCGCAGTCGAAACCGCGAGGATCAGTGGACGCGTGACCGGGACAAACACGATGGTCGCAGCCGCAGCCGGAGCCGCAGCCGGAGCCGGAGCCGCAACCGGGACCCAGATCGCCACCGTGGTGGATTTCGGGGCTGCAACTACGGTACCGACAGGGGTCGAGGAGGTCGGGATCGGGATCCAGGCTGGGAGCTCCGAGACCGGGATCTAGACCGGAGGCGGGAGCGGGACCGAGACCGGGCGCCGAAACGGGATGAGGACCGTCGGCATGATGCGCATCACTATGACCGGGGTCGAGACCGGGATGAAGCACGTGGCCGGAGTCAGGGCCAGGACAGGGATAGACAGGACCAGGAGAATCGGCCACGACGTCGGAGCCGTAGCCGCAGCCGCAGCCGCAGCCGTAGCCATGATTACGATCGCGGCCGCTATGGCTCACATCGTCAGGGCGGCCGGGACGGTGACCAGAAAGGTACACATGCAACCGATGGCGGCGGCGGTGGCGGCGGTGATGAGCCCCGCCAGCGACGCTGGCGGAGCCCCAGCCCTCCTCCAATATGTTCAAGTGGCGGGGGCGGCGGCGGCGGTGGTGGCGGCGGCGGCGGCGAGGAGGGGCTTAGGGCTCGTGACGCATGGGGCAACCCGCCTCCGCCGCCCCTTCAGTCCACGGGTGGGTTGGGTGATGGCACGCGCGCCTTTGGGGCAGTATTGGGAAAAGGACTTCCCCTGGAGCATACCTTGGAAGTGAGAAGACAGCGCACCCGGTTACAGTAACCCTGTCTGACTTCTTGGTTTCTTCCGTTTACCAATGGTTTGTTAAAAACTCAACCCCCAACCCCCGACCCCCAACTGGGCACGGTTTCGGCAATTGCTGCCCCCTTGGGCGCCTGCTCCTCAATCATGCTCAAGACATAACTGGATATCCACGCAACCTGGTCAAAACCCTCACCGGGGTTGACCCGCGCGGGTGGTGCTGTGTGCCGTGCTTCCCGTGCGATGCATGCTTTTCATGCAGGCCGTGGCCCGCCCCCCGCGTCCTTGTCCACAGCGCCACCGCCCCTGGGCTCCGTACAGCGCGGTACCGTACACACCATAAGGCCCTTCGGCATCTTCGTGGCGTTGCCCGGCTACCGCCGTCATGTCATGGTGCACAATACGCAGGTACGGCAGGGTACGGCAGGTACACGGAACAGGAAGCTTGTGGTGTGATGTGGAGTGGCAGGTGCAACGGAATTCTACCTGGTACAGCATGGCATGGCATGAGGCCGCTAATCAATATCTCTCTCTCTCTTTATCTATCTATCTATCTATCTATCTATATATATATATATATCTATATATCTATCTATCTATCTATCTATCTATATATATATATCTGTCACTCACACAGGTCAGTGACGACCTCCGGTTCAGCAAAGGGGACGATGAGGACGCCAAAGTGAAGGCGTTGGAGTTCTACTTCCCGAAGGGAGAGCAGGTGAGGTAGCCTCGCAGGGTAGATAAGGCCCACGAAGACACCTTCCCGCAGCGACCTCCCCTGCGCCATCAGTGCGGGGCAACACACAGTCCACCGTGTTGACTCGCGCAATCCTTTCCATGTCCTGTTCTGTCCTTCAGTTTCCTGGAGGCATTCTTAGCCCTCAAGAATTCGTCCCGCCGTAATGACCGCGAGTTTCATTTGCTAACCGTAATAACTGCCTTCAACTCCATCTTCACGGTTCGGTCCGAAAATCACTGCTAACGACCCAAACCACCAACCGCCAACCGCAGGTGTGGGTGAAGATCACGGAGGTCGCACCGGATGATCGCAATCCTGCGGAGGTACGGGTCAACGGAAGCTTGAGGGTCGTTGACCAAACCACCGGTGCGGATCTGGATCCTGAGGGCCTCCTGATGGCCGAGCAGCGCGGGGGAGACGCTGCGGGTGGCGGCCGAGGACGAGGTGCGGGGGATGCGGGAAGGGAATATCCCCATTCTGTTAATTATTTAATAATTGGGTTTTATTTATTATCGAATAATAGTATATATATGTATGTTTATCATTATTAGTGTTGTTATCATCATGATTATATTTATTTTATATTTTGTGATCTTTGTTATTTAATCACAGTGGTTTCGACAGAGGTCGGAATACTGCTTACTGATCCTGTTGTCCCTTAAGGGAAGAATGGAGGCAGCATGATGCATATCCGAACAACGGACCCATGGGTCACATACAGCATCACGTGCTTTCATAACGCTGTCCTTGCACCGTTGTCCTGCACGGTTTGAAACACATCCGTACAGAGAGGGCCTCTTGGTGGTTATTAAACGGACATTCACATATCTATTCGTGCCACTTCCGTACTGTGTGTGCTTTCGAGACCTACAGGTGGCCCCGAAACCGACGAGCCACCGGAGGTGGGATCCGTACACCGCGCCGTGGTGAAGCGGATCGAGGCGTACGGCGTATTCGTAGCTCTGGAGGGGTACCGCCGCCACGGGCTCGTCCACACAAGCCAGGTACGGAAGTACGGCTGACGCGCGTTCTTTCTCCCTCTCTGTATTGCCTGTTGTGGCAACACCGAAAGCAATGGTTGGACGGGGCTGGCGGCCATATTTTCGGTTTCTTGCGAAGTGCTGCCCGCACGATAAATCTGATCCTCGCTATCTGTGAGGAAAGCGGGAAACCAACAACCGCATCACAACCAGCATTACAAAGCGAAGCAGTTAGAGCAGAAGAGCTCGTGTGCTTCTTCCTCCGCTCTTGGATCAAGGGGCCAGTTAAGGGCCCGGCATTCAGCAAATAAATCTTAGCAAATCCGCGGTTCGTTGTTTTCTGGTTGGTTGATTGGTTGTTTGTTCTGTTGGTTGACGGTTGTTGGTTATCTTGATGGCAGGTTAGCAACTACCTGAGCTTCACCCGAGAGGACACGGACGAGCAGAAGAAGGCGGAGCTCAGCGGCGTGGTGACAGCTGGGGAACAGATATGGGTTAAGGTGGGTGATGGGTGATTGGCTCTGGGTGGTTGGTTCTGGGTGGTTGGTTCTGGGTGGTTGGTTCTGGGTGGTTGGCTCTGGGTGTTTGACAGGCTGGGAATGAGGAATACGGCGAGGGTAGTAAAGCGAGCATCAAACAGCGAAGACATGTGCTGTACAGTTAGTCAACGATCACGTTTAAAAAGGGTCCCAATAATGTGCTCACCTGTGAAGGTGGTGGAAGTGGCACCTGACGAGGGCCGGGGGGGCTTCAAGATCGGCTGCTCCATGAAGCTGGTGAACCAGGCCGGGGGGGAAGATCTCGACCCTTCAAATACTCGGTGAGTGGAGGTGTGGGGTTTCGGAGCTCTGCGGGATGCGGGCGGGATGGAAACATTACAGGTGACTGCTGCCTGGAAATCTTTGCCTAATATGGTGAACGCCGAGCTGAGCTGAAAAACCATGTACTATGTGTGTGTATGTGTGTGTGTGTGTGAATGTGTCTACACCTACCTCCGTTGTCCAGCAGCAACATGAATGGGGGATGAGTATCCGGTCTCGTCATCTCGTGTGATGATGGGTGCCGCATGCGCAGGTACCGGCCCCGAGACGCGCCAGGGAAGGGCCCGGGTGGCCAGGGGGGGATCGGCTCCGGTGTCGGCGAAGTGGGGCGAGGTGAGAGAGGCGCGTGAGTTCACCGGTAGTCGTAGCCACCGGTTTGTCTGTCGGTGACCTCAGCCGCTCAGCAGGCTGCTGCCATTAGGTACTCTGTAATCGGATGTGTCAGGAGCTGGAGCCTCTTGAGGATTACGCCACACAGGGTTTAGGGTCTTCCGTAGGTGGCCCTGCAGTTCCCGGCCGGGCTCTCCCGGTCTCGGTCGCATTTTTAAGCTGGCAGGGTGCCATTCCCCCCCCCATCATGCGTCCGTCCGTCCGTCCGTCCGTCCTGGAGAGGTTAACTCGTTCGCTGATCCGCGAGTGCTGGTCCGCACCGCATGCTTGCTAAGGGTGTGTCGGTAGTAGTTGACGGAGTGCCGAAAATGGCCTCTCGAGATGTCGATGTTGACAGGGCTATGGCTTCTTACATACAACATATATTGTGATAGTGTGTGCCGTACCGTGTACGAGTGCGACAGTTTCAGAGTGGCGTCTTAAGTACGGCATGTGTCGACATGTGTGCGTGTCTATGTACACATACACAAGCATATGCATATGGACCTCCTGCCGTTGCTAGAACCTGACGGACCACTTCTAGAAATTTCTCAACCCAACCCACTCACCCCCAACCCACACTCCCACCCCACCCCAACCCACACTCCCGAATTGCGTCAGATGGAAAGATCAACTGGGGACACTTAGCCGCGGACATCAAGCTGTACGTCAACGAGAAGACGGCGGCGCAGTACAAACTCCTGGAAGACGAGGAGCCGGCACAGGCACCACGGCCTCCGGGGCTGCCACCGCCAGGTGCCGGGACCAGGGGCTAAGAAGCTAGGCTGAAGGAGACAGGGAGCGATGGGGTCTGGGATTTGGCACCCTGGCTACATACATACAGAGCATGTACGACACTTGTACATCACACCGTACTGCATGTTTTACGTACAGGACTCTTTTTTGCTTTTCGTCCGACAGACTCCGCACACTCACATTCACCATTCGCTAAGCAACCGTCCTCTCCTCCTCATCATCATCATCATCACCACCGCCTGGTGCCTCCCGTCTCCCCGCACTGCTGAGTGCTGACTCTGCTATGGCTGTGGTAGGCCTTATGGCTGTTGTTGGCACCGTGCCGGTGCGTGATGTGGTCGACGTTTTTCCTGGCTGTTTAATTTAACCAAAATATATCGTATGTGAGACCCCACCTCACCTCACCCTTCTAAACTGGTGACAGCTGACTCTATGGCTGTGTGGCTGTGTGGCTGTGTGGCTGTGTGGCTGTGTGACAATGGTGAGTGCAGGGCTTGGCGGCCCGGGCCCACCCCCGCGTTCAGGACCCATGGGCCGCGGCCGGGGGATGGTGCTTCCCGCGTGGATGACCCAGCAGGGCGCCGCTGGGTCGGCAGCTGCTGCCGCTGGTGGCGGCGGCGGCGGCGGCGGCGGGATCCCCGCGGCCCCCGGCTCTCTGGCGGCCAACCAGCTGCCGCCGTCTTCCAAGTTTGAATTGGTTGGAGGGCGGGAACGTGACGTGGATCCAAGCGCATTGCTGCTAGATTTTGTGGGAGGTGGCGGCGGCGGCGGCGGCGGCGGCGGCGGCGGCGGGTTCAGCGGTTCTCGCATTACGAGTATTGAGGAGGCGTTGGCGATTTTGGAAGCCCATGGTGGTGGCAGCAGCAAGGAATCCAACAAAGAAAAGAAAAAGAAAAAAGAGAAAGGCAAAAAGAAGAAAGACAGAAAAGATAAGAAGAAGAAGGATAAAAAGAAGAGCAAGAAAAAATCATCGGTTAGTCGGCGGCAAAATGGCGGCAGCAGCAGCCCTAGCAGTAGAAGTGGGAGTGATGACAGTAGCAGTAGCAGCGATGATGATGAAGGGGATAACGGCTCGCGGCGGGATCGGCGGCGGTAGCCGGCGGGGTTTTCGGTTGTTTTTTTGACGGTCTTAAGAAATCTAAAATGCGGCGAAATTTACTAACCCCGAAAATCCAAACTAGCCGGTCGTACGGCGCAGTGGATGGATAGATGGAGGAAAAACCAGTGGACGGGTGAGGAAAAACCCTACTGCCAGCGGTGGTATCTATCTGCGAGTTGAGCCATGAAGCCGTGCGTAATGTTGTCCCCTGTCTGCTGGGCGGTGATGTTCTGCCCGACAGGAATTACGAGGAATTTTTTAAGTCAGGTAAAATTGATCTTCCAGGTTGATGAGATCGAGATCTCTTTCGCCGCCAAAAGATCAGTCTCCCGGACGTGCGAAGAATTTAAAGTTCTCGCACGCGAAGTGAATGCCGTACATGTGGCATCGGATACCGTTAGCTGCTCTCGCATTGTGGCTGATTTCCGCATTATCTCCCTCTGAAGCCATTTAGGGGCTTCCATCCCGACCGCAAACCAGGTGGTGACTTAACAAATTTCTGGTTTCTCTTCACCTCTGGATTTCGTGTTCGGTTGAGGTTCAACCGTGTCCTAACGAACTAAGGCGCTCGTGAAGCTTAGGACGCAAGACGGTGATGACGACTTGACTACACGCAATAGCAAATGGGCTCCATGTGTAGTGGAAAGGGGGGAAGGGGAGCGGTGCTTTGGTAAGACGATCGTGTGCGCGTGAGAGAGAGTGTGTTTTTGTGTGTCCACGCGTGCGCGTGTGTGTGTCTGTACGTGCGAATCATACAAATAATACCGTACTTTTCCAGTACTTGGGCCGTACTGTGCTCGGAATGTGCGTATTCATTCACATCATCAATTCTGTATATAGTTGTGGTAAGTTGACATGGCACGACCCCGTGCAGTTCGATTCACGGCAGAGCGCTGTGCTGCTACGTTACTGCAAACTCTACTGTAAAAACCCTCGAGACTCCCGCTCAGTGATCTTCACCCGATATGAGGGCCTATGAAATCTCACTTATAAGCATTTCATTTTCTAAGGACCAACGAAACGCTTTGGAAAAAGGACATCAGCTTAACGTGTGGCCTCTCGGCACCAAACACTTGACCGGCTGTTTGACCATGTAGGGATACGGACAACATATGAGCTGACGTAGCGCTGGTCCACAGGGACCCGAAATCCGCCTCCTGGTTATGTACGGCAGAAAAGTTACACTTCAAAACCACGAGGCTCCCGCCTTCCTGCCCCTTTCGCCTGCCCCTTTCCCAGCAGGTTTTTGTATCATTCCCTTCAGTACGACAGAGTGGCAGATTTGCTCGGGGGTTGATAAATAATTGGTTGTCAAACTATCTTAACCATCAGCACCATCCTCATCACCACCATCACACTACACACATGTCCCAGGTCCCACAAGTTACCGCCACCCAAGCAAAGGGTCTAGACCTCCTCCGCCTGGATAATGCATCTTAACATGACCGTCCATGCAGAAGGCCAAGCATCTGCAAAAGGTAAAAAATGTCATGCCCTTATTTTTTTCACCGTTTCCGTTACTTTTTTTACAGCACAGCAGCGCAACGCAGCGGTGAACTTCAAAACTTTTCTTCAACCTTGGCTCAACCTCCCCCTTTTCCACATTTCCACCAGATGCTGATTTTTGCGGATTACCCCGGCTCCCCTCCCCACGTGAGGGGCTTCTCTTCCGAAAAGAGAAAAGACTTAAACATGGACAGCAGCTATCGACAGCACGCAGCTCCCACCAACTCCACAATGGATCGTCCCACGGGTCTGTCGGTCCGTCAGTCTGTCGGTCCTCGTCAGATATGACGCCGCTAAAGCCAGTTTTTTATTCAGCCTCCTTTTGCACGCTATATCTATACGCTATACCTTATTCCAAAGAAGTACGACAAATGCAGTGACAGAGCTTCTTTGTTTCTTTTATTCGTACGCGAGAGGCGAAGCACTTGGGAGGCCACACACACAGACACACACAGACACACATATGCACTGAAATCGTCTGGATATGTCGTTGTACTACATGTCGGCCCCGGCCCCCAAGACTGGGCGGCTGTCCCGAGTGAGACATCCCATCAGCGTCGTGTCTGCGAGTAGATGCAAGGCTCACGAGAGGCAATGCCTCTGTGTGGCTCTTTACAGCTATTTGGTAGGCCGCAGACGACCGGAGGCGCAAGTGCTCTGGCTCTGGCACTGGCTGGTGCAGGAAGCTGGAGGAGGGGCCGTCGCTCCAGTCGTTGCAGCACCCCCATCACTCGAATACGCGTACGTCCCCCTGCCCGTGGCGAAGTACCACGGGGTCACCGCCTGTAAAGTCCACCACCTGCGTCCCGTGTGTGAATGTATGTGTTTGCACGTGTGTGTGTGTGTATCTGTGTTAGGTTTGGGGGCCGCACCATGGAGGAAAATACATGCATGAACGCCATTCTAGGGATTTCGACAGCTTTGGGGTTTTAGGGTTTCGCCAGGTAAGACGGCAACCATCAGGAAGAACGGTAACGAAAGGACGCTCATGAAAAAGACGCCCAGACAAAATGATCGAATAAAAAGATGGTCCAGCAGAGCTAGCCAAGTACGGACAGCGCTCCGAAAACCCATTCCCCCGCAGCATCCCGCCCACTCACGCTACTCTCCACCACGACCCGTCGGCCAACATCCACAACGAAGTCGATGCCTTTATTGCCGTACGCCTCGAGGATGGATCCCACGTCCGGTACCTCCGTGTCAGCGGACAGCACCTCGGGTACGTGCACGCTTGTGCAGAGGAGAGCACCGCCCATGCCATCCAAGATAGCCTGTATCGTACATATACCGTACACCAATTAATAAAACAGGACAATGGGGCCTGTATGATTCCGCTTACATACGTAAGAGAGCGAATTATATGAGATAACGTTAGTCACCGCAATACCGCATGTTGAGACACTGCGTGACACGAAGCACAGGGCCTTTTACGGCTCTTTGGACCCACCATCACCGCAATTTTTTCCTTTTTTCACGAATTTATAAATCGACTAATTGACGCAAATTAATGACTTGTTATATTGTGATAAATAACCCATGCAGTTATGCGGCGATATGACCGCCGCGATAAGAAAATACCACGAAGATATATCGAACGCACGCTGCCCCAAGTAAATCGACGCCCTCAGCCGCGCGGCCCTTGGACCGACTTGCCTGACAAACGGGATCGGCTGGCAGCCGTATGCCGACGCTCTTTCGGTGGATGGTCTTTCCGGACATGAAGTCGATACACTGAGAGGGCAGGTTCTTGGTGGCTGGCAGTACAAACGTGTACTGTAAAGCAGAAAGCGGAGAAACGAGTCGGGTCGGGTCGGCAGATGGTTGGTTGCAGGGTGGAGTTGGGAAGGAGGGTGTGGAGTTCGCAGGTGCTACCCATGCCCCTGGTACATTGAGAGCATTCTGGTACAGATGTGATGTCCGAAATTCCCGTCAGACCACCCAGGAATGTTGACAGCGACGCCAACAGGACTTACGGGGCCTGGAACAAGACGACGAACTACGTTGAACCAATTCGGGGCGCCTGGTGTATTGGACGTCGGAAACCCAGTTGTGTATTGCGTGACCGCCGACAAGTTGGGAACGAGACAGCTGAGGGGCTTCTTTGCGTCCATCTCTTTTACAGTATACAAGCGTAATACGGCATCCTTATTGTGAAGGTCGCATACGATTGCTGGCAAGGTGTCCGTCGGAATGACTCCGACAGCCCCATTCTTGAGCAGGTCTATGGCCTCGTCCAAGCGCCAGGCGTCACTGCCATCGGGTTCAACTGTCAATACGAGAGGCGAATCACGTTTTTTGGTCCCAGAATACTTCAAGCGTTTCTGCAGCTTTTGATAAGCCACGACAGTCAGGGCCCCTCGAGGCTTGGCAAAATCAAAGGAAGGACTACAAGATTTAAAACGGCTTGAAAATGGAAGGGGTCGTTTCAACATTGTGCTATAATCCTTCCCCGAATTGTGGCGAGTTTATCACAGGCGCAGTAATGCTGCTCGCCAGACGTAGCATGTAAAGTTATTCCGAATACAAGTTTTTGGGCTTATTCGATAGGCATCATGATGACGAAAAGCCTTGCTGATCCTGTGATTCAACCGAGCCGTACCGACCTTGGCGCCGTAATATGCATGAGTGAGAAGGGATAGGAGCCGTTTGCATGAACCGTTGCGATGGCAAATGTATTCAGGGGGTTGCTTTGAGGGCACTCGTCTTGCCGCGAGCCACAGTCCCGGCTCCTGGGCTCCTGGCGCTCCCGTAATGCTTCCGTCATCGCGAACAAGTAACAGATAATTAAAAACATTTATAATCGAAAGCTCTAGAAATGTTCGTGCCATTACGCCGATGAGCTATCGCGTTAACCGAACGGTTTAACGAAAGCACGGTTTGACCACGCTGCACGAAGAGTATCTTCAGTAAACTTGGGTGTCATTCAGTTGCTCTTCGAAAATGCATAAATGTTTTGGTGTGGGCCTCTATAGCTGATCTTCGCCGCGGCACGCATACTTAGCTGAGCACCATCGGAGGCTTGTTCCAAACCAACAGTATCTTGCATAGTTTTATGTAATTCAATTATTTTTAGCATACACTCTGATGAATTCTTCATGTTTTACCACAGGCCGCTACGACTGACTCGTCATAAGCCCAAAACCTTACATAGGGCCCTACGCCCCACATCCCTCGTGTTCAGATCCTGTCCTAGAGCGTAGGCTCCACCTCGCTCCAACGGTCCCGTTACATCTGCTTAACTATCTATCGACGCATTGAACTGCCAATCTCCTGCCTTCAACTCAGCCATATGGTGTCAAGTTGCGCACCTAAATTAAACTAAGAAGTGCATATACTCGCGGCACCCCAGCCAGCTGCTCCTAGCCGTCCCAATTAGGCTCCTGGTCGAGCCCCAGCAGGCCAATATGGCAGATCGGGGTATGCTTCCATCCTTTTGTGCCTGCCTGGCGAAGGCGAAGGAAACTTGCAGCCTGTGAACGGAACAGCTCGATGTAACTCCATGTACGATTAGCGACGAAGTATGATTTGCAATCAGTAGATGGCGAGGAACACATCCTTGCTGATGGATGTAGAAACAGATGAAAAATCTACTCTGATGGGGTTGAGGGGGAGGACGGCCATCAAAGGACAGGGAGGGCACCCAATTTCGCTGGCGATGTGTCTCCGGCCGCTTGGTCTCCCTTTCTCCCCATGCTCCCTCCAGGCATGCGTTTGGAGGGACGAATGAGTGAATAAAGCTCCTTAGGGTTTTTTAATCCCACGGCTCTGTACAACGCATTCGACATGGGTTGATTGCTGGGCATATCCATTCCAGAAGCAGAGTCATGACACATCAGGCCTTCCTGAAGATTCTGTTATGTCATATTTTGTTCACATGACACGCTTTCACCATCACTCGCACACTTTCGATGAGCGACTGCCACAATGCACTTATATGCGTCGTCTATTCGGCCAGCTGTCCGTTCCTACAGAATGTACAGATCAAGGGTCACTAACGGTGCCCAGGACGTGCCGCCTCCCACCGCAGCTCAGCATCGCAGTACCATAAGTGTGCCCGTGGCTACAACCCCATGCAACCCACCCACGCCGGTAGCTCTCCTACCCCCCCCCCTTTCACCGAGAGCTGGAGCACAGTAACAGTACTTGCTGTCGTTGCCGTCCTCCTTCTCCCTCGTGCCGTATTCCCTGTGTAGGTCTCCAGAGTGCCACCCAGGCAAGCCTGGAATGGCCATGTATACGACGAGACACGCGCGAGGTTCATGGAACGCCGGGCTTACCGCGTCTTTTAGTCCACAAAGCCCAACCGGCCACCGCTGGAACACGATCATGCCGCACGGTCAAGCGTGTCATTCTTTAATCTGTTCACCGTACCCTAAACCCTAAACCCTGGCAAAAGATAGTTTTCAAGGCGGTTGATAGAAACGGATGATGCATTATGTCTTCCGCAAACGTGCAAAGCCAGGTAGACATATAATATGTTCCTACAATGTTGGCTTGCGGACCAGGGTCTCCATCCCTCGGTTCTCCTTCTGTTGGTCTTCGCATCTTGGACGTCACATGAACTAATCACGACCTGTTCGGTAAGTCCATCAACCCGCGCGCCAAAACCACCTCCACGCCATGGCACTGCAGCCGCGACACGCAAGGAGCGGGATAGACACTCAGTAATTACTGCTTCTTTCCCTACCGTCCGCATTCCTTCACGCATACCTCCACATGACCACATGTAACGTGCGACCCGCGCGCCATAACCCCTCAAACTCTTCCCGCCCCCATACGCGCACCGCCCCTCCATGGCCTCCATGTCCCGCACCGCAGATGAGGCCACCGTGGACCCGCCCCGGAGCAAGCCAGCGTAGCATGGGTTTTCCAAGGGCCACTATCACCCGCCGCCGGCTGCAACAACTGGGTCAATTTCACACCCGTAATATAAATTTGCCGCTGCCAGGTCGTTGAACCGTCTTAACTTACATATCCTTCGGCCCTTGACCGGGTCTTACAAGCACAAGCACAAGCACGAGGACAATCGCACACGTATCATTTTCCCCTTCCTCCTCGCCCTTGCCCTCGTCCTTCTCCCCATACGGTTATAACAGTCCCTTCCCTTGGTATTATCTATCCACAACTCGCCGCCGCTTTCCCCTTCCTCCTCCAGACCTCCAGACCAATACTGACACCACCGCAGCTGCTACCGCCGGGGCACTTGGATTAGATATCCACTTGTGTCTGCGGTCGCTGGTAGTCCCAGATGAAGATGCCACCCTCGGTGCCCACAGACACGATGCGTTGCTTATCGGGCGTGACGCCGATGCCGGACACCGCGCCACTGTGCGCCACGCCCACAAAGTAGCAATGCCCCTCGTCGTAACCCCACAGCTTAACCAGCTTGTCACCGCCGCCGCTGACGATAGCCTCGCCGTCGCGGTCCACTGCGAGCGCGTTCACCTCATCACCGTCGCTGCCGTCGATAATGCGGATGGCATTTCCATCATACGCGTCCCAATACGTGATCTGAGAGCACGGGGGATGCGGTGGCACAGTACGGTGCACTTTAGCAACGGACTTGAGTAAACGTGGTGAAGGTGAAGGCGCACCGGTAATGTCATTGCATTCAGCGAGATGATATGACTCGTATCATCTCGCTATATGGATTATCTATGTATCTTATATGGATTACCTTTGATAAGTTTAAGAATCACCCAAATAGCTTTAGATAAACACACACATATATGTATATATATATATATATATATGTATACGTACACATATTCCTGCTTAACAGCTAGCGAAACTCATGCGGCATGGCTCTCTAATCCACCACACAGCCAGCCACTCGTCCGACTGACTCCACTCCGATCCCGCACACATCTCAGCCCCGGGCGCCTGCCAGCTCGCAACCGCACCTTGCGATCCGTGCCCGTCGTGACCAGCTGCGACTCGTCCGGGTGGTAGACCACTGACTTGAAAAAGGTATTGGAGAAGAGGCTGGTGCGGCGCTTGTAGGTGTGGAGGTCCCAGATGATGCAGGAGCCATCGGAAGATGCGGATACGCACTCATCGTCGGCGGTCTTGACGCGGATGCAGTTGACGGAGCCCTTGTGGTCCTTCATGGAGGCCTCCAGTGTCTACAGGAGGTGGCAAGTGACAAGTGGGAATGGGAAGTGGGAAGAAGATAGTTTAAAGTGGGAAGAGGCGAGTAGGGAAGGGGGATGCGGGAGGTGGGAAATAGGAAGTGGCAAGTGGCAGGTGAAGCGGTTTGGGGCAGGATAGGAATACAGACGCCAATGATAACGTAAATCACCACAAAAAGGAGCTCTGATATGGGTTGGAAGTGGGCAATCGTGTAACGGAAGACGCATCCGAGACCGGGGGCCCCGGTTTCGGAGCATTTCTGATGGGGGCTGGCCAGAGCCACGGCCATCCTGCTCACCTGGGAAGTACGCCCCAGCCTCCACACGCGCACCATGCCCTCCTCCCCTCCGCTGATAATCTTGGAGCTGTCAGAGGTGGATGCGATGGCCGTGACGGCCTTTTGGTGCGCGTCGTTGATCGTGAAGATAATCTTTCCGCTCTGAGGCCCGAAGGCACGAATGCGGCCATCAGACCAGCCGGATAAGATAGCTGACCCGTCCTGCGCAAAGCCATGCGAGAGAAGGTCCACGGGGAATATTAACGCGAGGGTTCAGAAGTCATAGACCCAACAGTGGATGGCTGGATGGGTTTTAAGAGTACAGAAGGAAGGGTTTTGCCGACGTGAATGGAGCTGTTGCGGGTTACTGCAGCAATATGTGTAAGTTGGTGCGAAATGGCTAATATATTTTAAAGTTAGGAATGACTCCCCTCCTCTCCCCCCCCAGGTTGTGACACCAGGTGCGAATCCCAGCCCAGGCATCCAGTTCAGACAACCACTCAGGGTCCTTTGGGCATTAAAGCAACATCACACTCTCCCCGTACGGGGTTACTTTCGGTCTTTAAGCTGCTTGATAGCGGAACCATCCCCCCTCGCGGGCTGCGTCCACTTCCCCCCTCACCGTTGTAAAGGCGATGCAGTGGCATTCTAGATTAGGCACTGCGATGCGGAGCAGCTCGCGGCACGTGGTCAGGTGCCACAGGCGGATGAAACCAACGCCGCAGGTGGCAAACACCTCCGAATACTCGTAGGGAAAGGCCAGGCCGTTGATCTTGTCAGCATGCGCTGTCTGGATCAGCTCTTCCTTCAACCTGTAGGGGGGTCATATATAGATAGATAGATAGATAGATAGATAGATAGATAGATAGATAGAGAGAGAGAGAGAGAGAGGTGTCAAGGTATGGCGGTTATAGGTGGGCGAGGCGGCAGGGCAAGGAGGCAGGGTAACGGTTCGCGGTTGACGGCTATGCGTACCTTCAACCTTACCCGATACACGCCAGGGGAGGAAAAGATGGAGGAAAAACGAGCTCTAGAAAATCCAAACACACGAATGTAAAACCTCACGAGGCGACAATAAACAAGGGACGAGGGCGACCCCCCTCTACAGGGGGCGCTGCTGGGCCTCCTTTGACCAGGAGTGCTATAGCAGCTTGGTTTTACCTAGGCTTGGCCCCAGCGGTCTGTCATCCTCTCTCTTGTTATGACATCCCATCTATATGGCGTCGATGCCAGCTCCCCCAGAGTACAGTCCACGCTGATTTCCCGACTGATCTGCCGGTGGCAGGCGAAAAGTAGGCGGTTACACCCTCCGCCGCCGCCGCCACGGCTTCACCAGCCCCTAAACGCCTCCCCCAACCAGTCCCTGAGGCTCTCCCCGCACCCAGCCCCACGCTGACGCCGCAGCCGAGCACGGACCTGCCGGTGGCAGGCTCGTAGGTGACCTTGTAGATGTTGCACATGGCGGTGCCGACGTAAAAGTTAATGGAGCGGCTGCTCACATCTGCCAGGCTGATCGATGTGACGGCGCCCTCCAGCTTGGTGGCGGCCAGGGCGGGCATCTTGCGAAGCAGCTTGGGGTTGGTAGAGGACGGCTCCGGAGCCGTGCGCAACACCTGGAGGTAGGGGAGCCGTTCGTACATGTGTAAACGCTCAAGATTGAGAGTCGCGCGTGGAGAAGAAGTCTGAAGAAGTCATGTGTCGAAACATCAAAAGCAAAAGAACACAGATAGAAAGAACCAGCGGACCAACAGAATGTCCAAAAGCTTTGCATTCCAGACATTTGAAGGTGGTGTGTGTGCACATCTTAATGGTCGACGTGAAATGTATGCGAGGAGGTGTGTTGGAGGAGGTCAGGGCGGCCTGTGACGGCACCCCGGCAGTCTACGCCTTTGCGAGAGAATAATTTCCACCTCCTTTCTCTTCCCCGCACGTCCCGCCCACCCCCCGCCGCGTCATGAGGCTAGTCCATCCATGCGCATCTCATACCATCACTGCATCTCACTCCTCGCCATCGGATGCACAAAGAATAATACTTCACGCAGCCTTCCGCGGTCATCAGTAAATAATAAGCCAGTTTGCTTGGTAAAGCCCAACACGAGCTGCACACAATCGGGCAGGGCAACTACCGATTCTGGTGGCCGCCTCCGGGTCCTGCTACTGCTACAATCAATTACACAACTGGACTCCAATCGGGTCACGCAATGGGCGCCCACAAGTAAGCCCCAGGAAGAGGGACGCAGAGGGCTGGTGTCAGGACCTGACTCATGGCCCTCTTCGTGAAATCGCGCAGCTCCTTTGGCGCGTTTCTTCCTAGCTCTAAGTTCCTTTATATTATTAAGTCGTAAGGGGCCATCCGACAAGCCGGGGCAAAAGAGCCTATTGGGTCTCTCACTCTGAGGCAGTGCATGGCGACATTCCCAACCCCGCCATGTGTGGGCTCTAGGAGCGCTCCACACGAATTCAAACTTCTGGCAGATGCCTTAAGGCTGGTGGTGCCCTCCTGTGGGCCTTAAATCCGCTACGTGTGACCTTTGGCGAAATAATACTGTTGCAATTACTGCAGCTGCTGCTATTGGCGCTGTTGTTGTTGCTGCTGTGATGGCGACGGCAGCGGCGGCAACGATCAGGCGCTCATGTTGCGCGCATCACGAAAGCACAGGGTAGCCAGACGGGTCCGCGCCAGCTGCGACCCGAGCACCCTGCCCTTCCGCCTGTCCGCTTATTGGAGCGCAAATCTCCTCCCAGTGCAGCACACCGTTACCTGACTTCAGCACGTCCCCGAATAAAGCCTCAATAAAGCCCTAGTCTTGAGGGAGTTCCTGCTTTTAGATCGCGCATAATAGCACCCCTCGCGCCATCGATCCCGCTTCCATCTGCGGCTTCTTCGAATCACGATGCAGCGTTTTGCTTAGGTGTGCTTCCTGAGCTGTTTCGCAACGCCTCCACGAACCCTCCATGCGTCCTCTACGCAGATACATCATGGCATAACGCACTCACATATATATAATATATACAGAGAGAAAGAGAGACATACACACACACACATAAAGCCTGGCAGCCTCCCTCCCCCCGACCCACCTGCAGGGACCCGTCGCCGCCTCCCACCAAAAGATCCCCCGTGGGCGCCTCGCACGAGGCGGTGATTCCCATCTGCACGTTGCCCTTGGCGGGCCCCGTGTTCTTGAAAAGCACGCGCTCCAGGGCAATCTGTGCGGGCGGAAGAAGCACGCACCGGAAATAAGTTCGCTATGTTCGCAATCACTGCTTCTGTACGCAGCGTTCGGTTTTGCTTCTGTACGGGCCGTTAAGGTTCGCCACAAGCACAACTGTGCTCCCCATATCCCCTGGCAAGATGCCTAGAGCACGCCGTTCTCGTAACAGAGCCCTCCGGCTGAGCCCCGGCTGTAAATCCTGCTAAGGCAAACTATCTTGACGCCCGTGAGATCCCCCTCAAGTCTAAACAAACACCTTATGCGCAGTGCACGTACTGCTATAGCAACAACAGGACGCGTTCGGGACCACGCGCCATTCAGCGGAATTGGTTCAGTACCCCTCCATCTCGTCCAACGTTCATCGATGTCGTGGATTTTGGGTCTTCAGGAGGGGCCCCTAATTTTACATGAGCATTAGTTTCCAGCAATACTGCCTGCTTAGATTCTAATTTGTTAGATTTCTTACTTCTTTGGGTTAGCGTTCTTAAAATGTTCACAGCCTGTTGTACCGCTTGTAGCGAACCCCCCTTTCCCTTGTGGTTTAACACCGTCTGTCGTCGCCGTCACGGCAGCACACGGCCCCTTCGTGATGCGGCGGCCCCGCCTGCGTGACCCCAAGACCAGGTGGCCAGCGTACTCCTATTGGTGAGATATCGCAGGGTCGCACTGCCATACCTGCAGTACGTCGCCTGTCGTGGTACCGCAATTCACGTGCTGGTCGCTGCTGTCAATAGAAATGGTTTTAAAGACGCGCTTCAGGGTCCCCAGGCTGGCGTCCTGAGGACGCAACTTGTTGTTCACCCCATCATATGTCCAGACATTCAGGTTGAAATTCCCGGCCGTGACCAACTTGTCGTTGCTGTTGTTAAAGAACTTTACGCAAGTCGTGAAGTTGGTGGCTGTGGGGCTTCCGCAAATGGCATTACCAGTTTGGACGTCCCAGAGAACCTGCAACCCGTCGTAGCAGAGGTTCCAAAGCGGGTGGGTTAAGGGTGTACGGCCTTCCGGGCCCGCATGTGCGGGCGCATGTACTTGTTGCGCCAGCCGCTCACCAGCGCATTATCGTCCTGTCCACCCAGAGATGCCAGATAACGCTCGTCGCATGAAAAGTCTAGCGCCTGGACCTTGACCTGCAGGCCGGGCAAGCGAACATCGTCTAGAGGTGCCGGACGAAGCAGATCGTGGGCGTCTTAACGTTCCGCACCTTGTGCAGCGCCATACGGTGCAAGAGCTGCTTCGATTCTAGGTCCCAGATGATAATATCCGCCGTGAACCCCATGTACGTTATTTGCCCGGTCGCCAGGTACTTGCCCGAGCGCGACAAGGCCAGGCAGGAAACCTGCGAGAGCACCGGGGCGCGGCCGCTATTAACGAACCTGTGAAATAACGTTTTAAGGCTCTATAAACATGTATGCACCTTATCACTGTGCCCCTGCAAGAATTCTTGCGACCGCGGGTCCGTTCGGTCGCGTAGAACAATGGTGCTACCCAATGGGTATATAAGGGTGCGCCCATCTGGGTGAACAATGAGGCCATTATCTATTTGACCTCCAAAACCTATCACAGAGTTGAGGACTAGCGGCTCAGCCATCCTTGCCCCCGGTCACTAGCAAGAGGCGTCGTTAAATGCAGATATAGTTAATGGCAACGAGGCTATGTCTTGGCAGAATTAATGCAGCAAAATACGCATGAGTGAAATGCCTCTTCCTTGGCCACATTGGTCCTAAGTCTTGTAAGACCCTTGCCGTACCCCTAGGTAAAATCTATCGCATCGGTTCACATGTTGCAAGAATTTTATTGACACCACCGGGTCGCTTTTGTAGGTATGAATATGCAGAGTAACATGTCACCGAACGATTTCTGGGTTCTTGGTCAACGCTACTTCGTCAAGCATTTTCAATGCAATTCATAGATGAAAGACCATGGATTCATTCTTTCATTGGTAGCAACATTTATTATAATAACTGCTAAGGAGTAAGGCCGATCGATGTCTGAATACAGACTGCGCGTGCGGAACGGGTAACCCTCGGATAACAGCAGCAGTTTTTAAGGGAACCATGGATGGTAATCGTTAACAGCTTTGAATTATTGTTTAACGGGAAAGGAGTAGTACACTAAGATAAGGAATTATTGTGATAACGGACGACAGACTCTGCGCGCTTGCATGGTTAAGCTTGCCGAATACATACAGTACAATAAAACATGAGATGGCGTGTGGCAAAGCCGATTCTGCAGGACATCGACGGCACGCTTAAGACGTTCAGCGGTTCCGTTGTATTTGATCCAAGGGCATTCCAGGGAATCGCAATCTAAATACCTTAACTGCATGCCCGTGGGATATCGTGGGACCCTAGCAAGTACCTTACAACCGCCGCGAGGGTGCCTGGAGGGTACGCTCTAGGGTGAGATGTGCACCACCCTGGTATTGTGTTCGCATCTTCGCCACCCCGCATCACGTGCCTTTCCAACAATCTCCAAGGGACCTTTCATCTAGACACTTTGTGTGCGTTGTCTGTCAGCGGGGCATCCAGAAACCCGTGGATTTTAATGCAGGTACAATAGCGCCCGGAGGAGAAATTATGAAGGCCAGTACAGTGTGAGCGCCACCTTGGAGCACTCTTCGTCGCACATTGAGCCCGAGCTTGGACGCACACGCAGGACATCAAGATGCGATGATGCACATGCGCTCCTTATTGCTGGTCAGAACCAAACTCCTATGCAACCTATCTTAGCCAAATGCCTCCGCCACGCCTTTTACACAGATCTTATCGCTCCTTATCGCCCCCAAGCGGCTCCCATTCCGCTTTCTTTTATCGCGAGAGACGCCCGGCTCATTTAATATTGATAAGCACCAGATCCAAAATTGAGAGGCGACAACTCAACCGTATGGGGCTCCCTGTGGACTTGATCGGTACACATGCGGACATGTCCTGTCCTTTAAAAGAACCGTAAACTGTGAACATAAATGCCGCAAACGAGTCTTTCGCCGTCCTGCCTGGGCTGGTTGTCCGACCATCCTCCTGCCGTTATCCGTTCCTCCAATACCTCTTCCACTGGTTTCTGCCGTACGTGCTAAGGTTGTGGGCTCGATCGCACCACCTTCCTTCCTGCCTTTACCTCTTACCCGACCGTATGGTTTCCTGCGACTGGCGGTTCTTACTTCCATCTTCCTAGCGTCAAAACCCATTCAACGTTCCTGCCTATATCCAAAGGCTCCTCCTACCTCATGCTTTCATACTGGAGCTGTACCGTGCCCGTACGCGCATTGGCCCCCGTAGCCGTTTATCGTTTACTGTTAGGACAGACCCGTCGTCCGGCACCAGGTCGGCCAATCGACGGGTCAAGTTGGGCGCCGTCTCCTCTTCAAAGACGCCGTGCGCGAATAGGTTGGTGGCGCCGTAGCTGACCGAGGGCGCGGAGAGGTGCTTACCCAGCGCTGCGTCTGAACGCAGCTGGTCAATGAACTGTTTTAGGTTAAGGGTTCAGGGAAGAAGCAGGGGCTTAGGAAAAGCGAAAAGAGGATGCGATGTAGTAAAGGTTACGTAAGGATGGCTAAGGTACATCCGGAAACGGACCGAGGCGAACACATAAAATTTCGACCAACCAGTGGAACATAAACTGAGGACCATTCATATAGCTAGTACCATGCTAGCTATATGCGCTGCAGACGGTGGGCGCTGCGCACCTGCTGCAACGTGCAGTCCGGGTCCACCTCCATAGGCACCCCCGCGCTGCAGACGGGACAGCTAGGGTCCTTCTCGTACTTGGCGGTGTGTGTGTATAACCCCGTGCTTCCGACGTACCTGCAGTGAGAGAACCGCGGGACGGCGGGGAAACGAGGCGGGCACAGAACCCACAGGGGCTCGAGGGGTGGGAGGCTGGAGAAATGAAACGGGGCATATACTCGCCCCAACGCTTCCTCGTCAGAATATATGCTCACGGCCCCTAACGCTTCGAGTGCCAACACCTCTCCTCCCACCCGGCAATGACGCCAAAGAGTCCATACGTCCCCAAATGGGTCCCTCACCACCGCCCCAACAGCCGTGATGTAAACCAGCAGCACACCCCGCACATCAACTCCCACATCGGAACTCACATCATGTAGTTGTCCAAGCCGGTCGAGAAGCACGTGAGCGTCTTCAGTGCTTCAAGAACGCATTGTGCCGAGATGATGGCGTTGGTGGACGCGATGGCGGGGATGATATTTTTCACAACGCCCTGGGTCAGCTGGAACGTGACGCCCTGCGTCGGTGAGGGGGGAAATTATGAGGTTTGAGGTTGAGGTGAGGTTTGAGATAAGCTGGGGTCAGCGTTAAAACCCTAATTTTAAATTCATGGGCAGGGCTAACAACCCTGGAGTGACAACCTCCGAGAACCCTAAAGCCGTCTGAGAAGGGCCTGTAGCGAAATTGCCCTGTGGCGGAA
Source organism: Volvox reticuliferus (assembly GCA_019650235.1). Taxonomy (NCBI): domain Eukaryota; kingdom Viridiplantae; phylum Chlorophyta; class Chlorophyceae; order Chlamydomonadales; family Volvocaceae; genus Volvox; species Volvox reticuliferus. The sequence goes on from BNCP01000030.1 coordinate 86,197, forward strand.
GGATTCAGATTACTTATGGGGGCTTCTGCACCTGGGAAGGAGTGCGGCTCTCCTTCACATTTTTCCTAGTCGTCAGCCACTATTAAGCATCCCGTGCCACAACGTTGCTGGAAAGAATGAACACACAACCAAACAGACGTGACAGACAAGCAGGGGGAGAGGCAAGTAGACGAAATAGAGACAGACGAAGACAGAGACGATCAGGTACAGGACGGACAGGTCAGGGACAGGACAGGACAGGACAATCAGACAGACGGACACACAGACAGATAGACAGAGAGGCAGATAGAAAGACAGGTTTGGAAAGAACATAGAACCAGTCCGCCAGGAAACTGGGACTCTGCGTTCTGGGACTCGGCACCTCAATTTCCTTCGTGAAATGCATAAGCATGTCAGCCCTTACGTGGATGCCATATTGCTTGGCCCGCTCCGCTGCGCGCTCGTAAACCCACTTCATGTGCTCCTCGTTGTCCGTGTCAAATTCCTCCCCCGGACGCACCTGTGCGCCGGGCGGGCAGGTGTAAATAAAACATTCCTACGCTGCCTAAATTAAAACTATTTTCACTTTTTGCAACCTAACAACTTTAATACGTAATTACTCAATATTAATATTATGACGTTACGCCAAATCCTACCCCGCACAAACAAATGCTCATGAACTTGGCTGCAATGGATAAAATACCAAATGTTGTTTATGTGGCAAGTACTATTGTTTGCGTATTATCATTAATGAGCATGGGCAATGTGCTCCGAAACCAAGGGGGGCCACATGATCTCCCGATGGTGATGAAAACCCCACGCAAACTGTAAGTGTTCGAGACGTATCCACTACGCGGAGCCCCAAAGGACTTGATAACCACCGCAATCGCCCAGTCGGCATTTCCGTCTGCTTCCATGATGTTTACGGCGTTGCCTCTCCGGATTTCCATCCGGATTCACGTGTTCCTCTTCACAGGACGGCACACTGCGCTCCGGCTTAAAGTTGTGGTTATCCGCACGCGCTGTGTGGGCTTGATGGAGCATCACCGCTATCATACGCTAGTTTCATCGTGCTGCCCGGCTAACTGTACTGCCCAGTTTCAGCCGAGCTTCTCCCAGCGACCCACGGGCCGACGTCCCACTGACACATGGGTCAAAACCCGCAATTGCTCATGGGACACATCGCGCACCTGGCCCCACAAAATCAAGTGTGCGTACTCAATACAATGAGCCGGGGACCTATAGGACGGGGAGGGAGGGCATTTGGAGGCTTAAACACGACGAGTGGTTCTACGGCATTGATGGGTCCTGGTTAGGAAACACCTGCAGCACAGGCCCTGAGGACAAAACAAGAACAATAATATACAGGGAGTTTTGTACGTTACGGGCGCACAAATGGATTTGCGTGGCTCTGAACACATTTAAAGGATGTCAAAGTCAAATGAATAGTCTTGACTAGTGCTCACCGCGGCGTCTCCGCCAGCGTGCAAAGCGGGAATTTTGTTTGTGGCGGGAAAAGCCACAACGTGCACTCGAAGCAGGGCGTGTGGCCCGGCAGAATAACACGCGCGTGGCCCTTAAACCCCTCCGTGCCGCCATCAACCATGGGTTTCACAGTGGCCAGATCCGGTTGGCCATTCTCATCGTACTCTGCACAGCAGGCATGTCGGTAATACATACCGCGCGGTAGGAGTCATTTAGGGGACAGGTGATCTACTGACCCGTGGGTCAGCCACAAGTACGCCGCAGATAGCGCTGCGAGTGCGCAACAGAGGGCTACATCCTGACCATTATGGTGAGGTTGGCGAAACAAGGGAACGCGACGGAGCGAGTCGTTGGTTAATGGCCTAAATCATGGATGGCCTAAGTCCTGCCGCCCTGGACGGCAGCTCCTTGCACCCGCCAGTCTTTCCACGCTGCACTGGACTGGGCTGCGACTCAGGCCGCTTATCCCCCACGTTAGTAACGACAGCCACCCAGCTAGGTGACCGCCAGCATGCCCCATTCGTATGCACACAAAAATGCAGGGCAGGCCTTGGCGAAGTGCTTCCTGCTTATCCCACGCTTGCCCAACCCCAACCACATCATTCCTCCCTGCTGCATACCCAAGAAGCCGCACACGACCGAGTTCATGTAGCGCCTCGCCTGCGGGCCGCACGGACATGCAGTGGGAGAGGGAGGCATCCCCAAAGCATTGTTAACCGATAAGTGCGCCAAAAAGGTCCGTTGTTTTTGTCTTAGTGGCTTTCCTATCGCATGTGGCATCCCCCTTGCGGCTGGGCACTGGACCTCAGTTGAGGGTACTATAGCCGAGTTCTCGGTGCGTCTTCCCATCGCCTTCTCTCCCCTGGAGTTTGCCTGGTCTGCGTGTTGGGCCTTCGTGCTGGGTCTGTGTGCTGTACAGGATGCAGTCTGGGCCGGGTGGGGGTTCAGCCCTGGGGGCTGGCTGGGCTGGGGTTGCTTTTCTCAATCCCCGACGTGGCTTTGGGCGAGCTGTGGCTCTCCCATGTCGCCATGGTTCGGTACACCACTATCGTATCGTCACCCTCTCCCCTCAATCTTCTCTCTTCCAATGCTTCAAAGCCGCAGCCATGGCTGAGAGAGTGTGCCACCCTCTTAGTCTTCCCTCTCCATTCCTTTCCTTCACAACGTTTCTCACACACCCACACCTCAAGCGAGTCCAGGCCAAGGATGATGATGGCGAAGGAGCGGTACCACTCCGCCGGCTGGTCCTCAATGCGACCAAAGTGGGGGGTCACTCGGACACCCGGAACCCGCGCATTAATGCGCTCCGCTGCCACGGTGGCCTTGGGTTGCCCCACGTCCTTCATCCTTTGTGGTGGAATTAGGTTGGAATTTGGGTTTGAGTTTGAGGCTTAGGTGAGGGAGCAGGGAGCCAGGATTATTCGGATTCCGTTTCATTCAATATCAGAGTTATTCATAGATGGCGGAAGGTAACGTAAGGGGCAGCATGCGCTTGGCCCAGTGCTGAATTTGAGGCCGGTGGTGCGGGGAGAAAATTAACCCCCACACTCGAACAGAGCAGGGGCGATTGTACGTGTCTAGACCCCCAGGGTTTTGCACTCAGGGACCCCGCGCTGCCCAAGCCTTGGGGCAAAGCCATTCAGTCATCCGATGCCCAGATTGAGCTTTTCCGCCCAGGGCTTGTTCATCCATGAGCGGCTAACAGTGAAATTACTCTCTCGCCCCTACGCACTACGCTGCCCAACACCAGTCTTACCATCATCCGCACCTGAACAGAAATTGCCGATTGAGGTTAGAGACATCTATTGTGTCCATGTCGATGACATCTATATGCACGACGCCCGATAGGGCAAGGTCCTTCAGGATCTCGCAGCCTAGGCCTCCAGCTCCCACGCACAAGACTCGGCAGTCTGGGCTTTGTAAAAAGGCTCTAAGCTCGGGACAGGGTTCAAAACCAGGCCCCACTAATTGGCCAGGCCGTGTCAGAAGGAGATCAAGGTCGCGCCACCGTTCTTCGTCATCCATTTGGATATCTTCCATTGCAATATGTTAAAGTTCTGGGCACGGTAATGGCCGTCACCAATAGCTGCTGCGTTCCTAAGCCGAATTAAGTACGGGTTAAGAATGAAGAACGGAGGCGGAATCCCAAAGCACAACTACAAAAGCTATTCCCAGGATGCTTTCTTTAAAAGCAACAAAAACTTCTACCACGCATGGTTTGTACAGCCCCCAGCCATTAGGGCTCACGGTACGTTTTCTTTGTCAGCATTGTTATTTGCACAATCCTTACATACATGGATTTTATGAAAGTATTTTGGGCGGCTTTTTATAAATACATCAATGCCGAATGACAGGGTTGTTTGCATTCTAGCGTTTATGGCATCATGACTCAGGCAATCCCGCGTGATGGACACCAACCTTTGTGAGTAGTCCTTATGCACCATCCAATGATGTTCATTAATACAATACCATGTTAAACACCTACCTCAAAAGACGGCTTGGAGGAAGGAGGGCACAGGGCCCTTCTGGCAACCAGTGCGAGATCAGACGCAAAGCGCACTAGTGCATGCCCCAAGAATGTCGTCTAACGATAGCGTTGAGTTGAAATCTATAGTTCTATTTGCATTTTGAAGCCAACTTCGTGTGCTTTGTTCCATGGCTGCTTTGAGTCCTTTGGCCAGACGGATTTGGTTTTGCATCTAGCTTGTTCCATGCATACGTCGATGCGACCACTGTTGAACAGTGGCACTAGCGGATCTATAGCAGTCCACTCCGCAGCGGGAAGGTCGGCGAGGCGACTATTCCTTGCACCCAGCTCTTGCACGGTCCCTAGCACCTGCCCTCGGTCAACTCAAGTTCTTAATCCAGATGTTGAGCTAATCCGGACAACCGTCGGAGCCAGCAGTGCCTCAGCTTCGACCAATGATGCATCGACGACGGCAATTCTTTCATCCCGAAGCCTTGAACACAGCTTAAATAACTTAGACACAGCTGCCTGGCCTCAGGAATCCCACATCCCGCAAGACGCCGAACACTTCGTCAGACCTCCCGCCTCACAGTCGGGCGAGCCGCAGCCCCTTGCGTCCACCTCAGCGCCCAGCGTCGTCACTCCCGCTCTGCCAAAGCGCAGGCGTGGCCGCAGGGTTTCTGCAGCAGACACCGGGTCCCGTTTAAACGCCAGCGCGAGCTTGCTAGCAGGCCGAGCCGGAAACAATGGTGATTCCCATGATAGACCTTCCCGTTCATCCCGCGCGCGGGATGTCGCACCGGCCCTTGCGAAATCGATTGCTGCCCGGCCACGGCTGGAACGTTCGGATCCAGCCCTAAGAAATCGAGCTCAACCACGCCTGCAGCCTCCGCCACCGCCCCTCTCCTGGCCGGACTATCCCTACACTCGCTACCCTGTCGCCTCACCCTGCAGCCCATCCGACACCATCGGACTCAAACTTGAGGCGCTCTTTCAGTGCGTCTTACATTATCCTCGTGTGCCGCCAAAGTTGCTGCGCTTCCTACACCGGGAGGTGTCCGACAGACCCGCGGGTCTGTTGGCGGAGGTGACGGCGACGGTTGAGCGTCTAGCGGAAGCGGTTGGGCGTGAGGTGGCGGTGTATTTGATCCGACGGAGCTCCTGGGTTGTGCTTGTCCCCGCGGAAAGAGTGGCGCAGCGGATGGAGGTGGTGCGGCGGCTGCTGGGGTTGCAGCCCGGCAGTGTGCTGGACTTGCTTCGCAAGAACCCGAACCTACTGCGGATGGAGGAAGAAACGCTGCGGGGTCGGTACGACGCGCTGCAAGACGCGCTGTACGATGCTGTGGGATTTGACGAGCAGAAGGTACGGGTCGGGTCGGGGCGGCTTTTCGGCGACTTCTGGGGGTGAACGTTTTTGGACGGTTCGATAACAAAGCTTGGTGTACATGTAGGACATGGCCTCTATACCCCGCTTTTTTGCGCAGAACAGGGGCGGGTTTGTATTATATTTCGCTTAGTACTTGAGCTCCTCGAGCAGCTGGAAAAAGTTGCACAGCTGGACTATGGACATCTGCCGGGGAAGGGAGGAAGTGCCGAGGCCGACATGGCTTGATTGAAAGCGGAAGGGAGAAGTCCATCTTTTTGAAGGCTGGACGGGGCCAAGGAGACGGCTTTGGGGGATGGGAGCAGTCAGGCGGAAGGCCGGGGAGGTGGGGAAAGGCAATGGCGGTCCTGTGTGTCTTAGGACGCGGGGATTACACCGGGCTACACCGCAACCGCGACTACACTCATCGCGAGTGAGCGATGATGGACTTTGACCGCTCCAAAGCCTTAGAACCCTACTTTTACGGTGGATAGGGACATAACACATCTCCACGCATATTGGTTGTCTGGGTCACATGGAGGACGCAGTGGCAGGTGTGCTCCAGGTGTTACTGACTATATTGGGCCGGGTCAGGCCAAATGGGACTTATACCCCTATCAGTCGAAAACACGGCGAGCAGATGGGCCCTACCTGTGCCTTCTTCGACACTGTTGTACCCTTCCGCCTGCCGCCTTCCTCGACCCTTTCCGTTACTCCCCCATTCTCACAGCTTCGGGCGCTCATCGTCAAGTTCCCGCTCATCCTTAACTTCAAGCACGAGTCCGTCCACAGCGCGCTGATGGTGGGTCCTGTGACCATTACACAGATTACGATTACTATCCGACTATCCTTGCAGCCAAATTAGTAAATCTCTACCTTAGCCACCCAAAGCAAGTGGCATGCATATGCGACGTGCGGGGCGCGGGGGGCCCCGTGCAGCGCTTGAAACGTGAGCAGGCAGCCTGACCGCCTGGAAGCAAGCAGCCACTGGGTCTGGAAGTCGTACAAGGCCTTGTGTGAAAACTCCCCGTGTCGGTATCGAGGGGATGTCAACTAGCGGATGTTCATAATGTTAATGATGATGATGACGATCTCCCAACTCTTACTGCTTTTCCCCTGGCCATTTCCTAGAAGCTGGTATTAGCTGTTCGAGCATCTGCTGGTTAGCTTTGTTTCTCATTCCGCTCTGAGGCTTCTCATTTCCTTTCGCTCTCCTCCTCCATCTCCGCCCCATCCCAGGCTCTCCGGCGGCTTTGTTCTGCTCGACCCGACTGGGTCACGTACTACAAAGCGCTATCCCCCAGTCAGGTGGCCTTCTTTATCCGAGAGCGGGTGATGACGTTGCTGCGGCTGGAGTACCTGCTGCTGATGGGCGGCGGGAACGGGTGGACGCTGAGGGACGTGATGAAGATGTCAAACAACATGTTTCACAAGTGAGGTATTGCAGCTCGCATGGGGCAGAAGCTGGGACGTAGGGCACTCCGTTTTTAACTCTTTCAATTCTCGCGAAACGAATCGCCATAGTTATAAATGAATTGCCACACAGAAGAATATACTTCATGTACCATTTCTATTTTGAGAAAGCAAGGGCTTGTGGCTGCGGTGGTGCCGGTTGTGGGCTGTGGTCGTGGATTGGCTGTGTCGACTGGAGCGTGCGTGGGTTATCTCCTAACCGTGCAAGGGTTTCGGGGCCAGGGGTTCCGGTCTGCTTGTTCCGCCGGGAAGGCACCGGGAAGGGTGGGGAGGTTACGGGGACGAGAGGGAGGGGCATGAAAGCAGCGGATCGGTCGCAGGAGCCCGCCGGTGTTTTGCGACTGCACAGCACCGATGATCATACTTATGATTATTAATGATGATGATGATCATGATCATTCCGCTGGATTGTTAGAACGTACGACCGTCAGGTCATTAACCTCTTTTCCTGGATCTATCGCGTTCATGATGCCCCGCTTCCTCCGTGTAGGGCCCACAGCGGATTTCGGTCTTGGATGCAGGAGCGGTTGAAGCGGTTGCGACAACGAATGTCAGCCGCCCGTCAGGCCGTGGAGGCCCGGGCTGCGGCGCAAGGGCGGCAGCTCAGCCGTGAGGAGCTTGAGCAAGTGGCGATACAGGTATGTATATGTGCATGTGTGTGTCGGTGTGTGTGCATGAGTGCTGCGTAAGCAAAAAAAAGCAGGTCAAATTCATGCAGACGCAGACACGGCAAAGAAAGGAAATGGCCTGTGTGTTTACGCGTGTTTTTATGTTAATATATTTCTGTTTGTATGCAAGTATTTGTGGTTTTTACATGTGTATGTCAATGAGGGAGTTGTGCGGCATGAGCTCAGCAGCCATTGTGAGGTGGCGACGACCTGAAGGACGGAAGGGTCGCTTTATCTTACCTCGCATCTCGCTGTGATGGGAATGCTGCATGTCCCGCGCCTTTGCGTTGCAGGTTCAAACTCAGTATGCCCGTGCGGAGCAGGAGCGCTTCCACCGGCAGTTCATGGCGCGGCGGGAGGCGGAGCGGCAGGATTTCGACAAGCGCATGGAGCAGCGGCAGCGCTCCATTGGGCAGAAGCTCCAGAAGGAGAGGGAAGCGGAGCTGGCGATGCAGCAACGACACGACGGCCACGGAGCGGAGGCGGATGAACAGGAGGGTGACAGTGGGTGGCAACGGGGAAAGCAGCGGCTGTACCAGCAGAATCAACAGCTGGAGCAGCAACGGGTGGGGCGCAGCACTGGCGGTGGCGCAGCTGGTCGCCGTACCTCCGGGTTCTCGGCGGCGGGTGCAGCGCCGCCGCCAGCTGCAGCTGCGGCTGGAAGAGCTCCGCCATCACCACCTTTTACGCAGTCCTCTTCCGGGCAGTTGCGAGGCTCCGCTGGGGGGGGCATGATGACGACGGGGGTGAGCCGTGGAAGCGGTCCACAAGATGCACGGCAGTATGCGACAGCGCCGCCGGTGCAGCAGCACCCGCCGCCTTTGTCTCTCAGTAGTGCGGATCCCCTGTACCGCGTGACGCTGGGTCACGTATGGCAGCGGCCGGGGTCCAAAGTGGACCCAGAACCCGCGCCCGGGGAACCGCTGCCCCAGTACCAGCAGTAGCAGCAGGGTACGCCGCAGTAGCGGTAGGAGGGGCAGCAGTAGCAACGGCTTCGTGGACCGCCGCCCGCGCGCTTTTCAAGGCAGCGTTGCGAGGACATCATTATTAGTGGCAATCAGTGGCAGCAGTAGTCATTAGCAGCAGCAGCAGCCGGAGCAGTAGCGGCAGTAGCGCTGTATTTCATTGCCGTGGCATGTGGTTGGTGTGTGAATACGGGGTGGCGCGGGACGCCGACCGCGTCAGTAGCGGCGGCAATTGCGTTGGCGGCGTCGGCGTGATGCGGCTGGCCTGCGCATGCGGCATGGATGCCAGCAACGGCAAGGATCTGGATGCAACTGCAGCCATCCAGACGCCTCTTCTATACACACAAAGCGTACCCTTGCCGGCTTGCAATATCAGCCCAGGTAGACGTGTGTATGTGTGCGTGTGTCGCCCTTGAGCACAACCATGGGGCGGAGAGCTGAAAGGACCCACCCTCCTAAGCAGCATCGGTGAGCCGTAAAGATCATGACACACGGTGCCATCAGGTGCAGCGGATCCTTAAACGGTGCCGAGCAAACCCCCGAGCTACTCAAGCTGGCGGCATATGGGAGATGGGGCAAACTCAGAGCCAATGCGCCCATGCACTATAGAGACATGACTTCGTCCGGCGATACGTGCGCGTTAGGGCTGAGGGTACGAGACCGCGAGTGCACAGGCATAGGACCGGGAATGCAGTCGTTGGCAGATGGGGGTGGGCGGGAATGGTGCTGCGTGGTGAGATGAGGGGAGGTGATGGACGGATCGTTCGGTGGATGGTTGTGGGAGAACGCGCTTGCTTGCAGGTCTGCGTTGACAAGGGGATGTCCGGCTGCAACGACCAGGTTTGAGCAACAATGCCTCGTACTGCCCTTTCGTTCCACATGATTTTCCGGGTGCTGGCGTGGCGTCGGCGTGGTGTCGCGGGCTGGGGACGGGGAGGGGGCCGGGAACGCCGGGAACGCAGAGAGTACGCAGCTCCGGAACTCCAGCTAAATGGAATTTAGGGAGGGAAAGTGGAACTGCGTAAATAGGGCTTCGAGAAGGAAGATAACAGGCCCAGTCACATGGGCCCATGGCTGATACGGCCAGGGGGGAGGCATGTAGTTGACGGGTTTTAGAGCTTGCATGGCGGTTTAGGCGCAGGGCACCTGTGTATTCGAGGAATGATCAGCTTCGCATCGAAGCAGCTTGCATCGAAGGCAAAGACACAGCGTCGCAGTGGCTCTAGATGCACAGTTATGAAACAAGGCTGACAAGCATTATAAGTTCTATAAGGCCTTCGAAACTTTCATCTTGACATGTCTGGACAGCGGCACATCTATAGAAATATCTGGTAGCTTTAGCTCGTTAAGGTGCCCGCAATGCAGCACACCTAATTAGAACATTAGGTACGTCCCATCAAAGGGCTCTTGGTCAATCTTGGCACAGATAGATAGACCAAGTGTGGTGCCAGTTCTTAGAAAAATTGCCTGGATCAGGAGTGTGCGTGGCCAACGACGACATAAGGACGACGACGACGATGTGACTTCAGAGTCCCTCGACGTATGGCAGATGCTGGTCGTCGTAAAAATTCCGACGAATGATAGGCTGCGAATGCAGCGCTTGCAGTGCAGCGAATAGGCCAGAAGAACGCCGCGCGATGATGAAACTCCGTGAATGCTAGGAGGGAGACTTGTGCGATCCGGCAGCGGGTAGGAATTAGGGAGTAGTTAGATAATAACTGGCCGTTTCCAACCCTCTGGCGCGATAGGCCCATGGGTGTGTTTCAGAAGGGCCGGGAGCGAAGTTTTTGGAGTAAAGTGCAAATTTTAGGAAGGAGCTTTGAAGTTCGCAGCGTATCGAAGCTCTCTGGATCGGCAGCCTTGGGCAAAACCGTAGAGGTATGGAGGACACCATATGCCGAAGGAGTCCCAACCGAGTAGGTGATTTCTTTCGCAGGCACCATGCCTGGGGCACATATGATAACACAAATAATAAACCAGGTCACTTTTCCTTTGCGACAGCTGTGGAGAGCTAGGGGGTTTCTTGAATGCCATGGGATTAATGTCGTGCAGGCAACGTGGACGGCCCCGAGACCGCATTGGAAACCAACGTCATGCATCAGCTGATGGTATTGCTTCACATTTGGCCGATAAGGATCTGCAGGCTGAGGGAATTTGGCAATTGCAGCGCGCGCGACACCTAGGTTGGGCAGGACAGGATTTCTTGAGTCTGCAATCCGGCAATTTTGCGTGAAAGGCGTGATAGTCTTTCAGAAACTTTTGCTCAAAGGTAGAATTTGTCGAAGCACTATATCTGCGTGCGTATTCATTTACACACGTCACAATCAGCCGACGGTCCTCGCAGGCTGAAAACATGTCGAAGGCTGTAGCTGCTGCTAAGGGCATGGAGTTTGTGGTCAGCAAGGTGGACAACGTCATCAACTGGGCGCGCGCTGGTTCTATTTGGCCAATGACGTTCGGACTGGCGTGCTGCGCCGTGGAGATGATGCACGCTGGTGCCTCGCGTTATGACCTGGATCGCTTTGGTATCATTTTCCGGCCATCGCCGCGCCAGTCGGACTGCATGATTGTTGCCGGAACTCTCACCAACAAGATGGCCCCAGCGCTTCGCAAGGTGTACGACCAGATGCCTGAGCCAAAGTGGGTCGTATCCATGGGTAGCTGTGCAAACGGCGGTGGCTACTACCACTACTCGTACGCGGTGGTCCGCGGCTGCGATCGCATCGTGCCTGTCGATGTCTACGTTCCTGGCTGCCCCCCCACGGCGGAGGGTCTATTGTACGGTCTTCTTCAGCTGCAGAAGAAGATTTACCGGTCAAAAACCGCTCAGGTCAGTCACGAACAACCGTAGAGGTTGGCGCAGGGATAGACATGACGAGGGGGAAGGACGGGCGGCTTACGTTGCACTGATCGTGGGAGTTCCCGGGGAGGCTTAATCCTTGTAAAGATCATGACGGCGTGGGATCCTTAGGGATGCCCCCGGCCTATGGTTTCTCGGTGGCTGGTGACCCAGCTGAGATTTCCGTTGGCGCATTGTTCGATGGATAGGGCACGTCTTTCACGACACGTGAAGCAGTATATCATACTCCCCAACTATGGTTAATGCTGGTACCCTGCCTGCGGCATGTATTCAACTGGCCTGCTCTGCCCACTTTAATCCCCCCATCCCTTCTGGCAGATCTGGTACAAAAAGTAATCGGGCTGCAGGGGCAGTGGCGCGATTGCTGTGTGGGTTGGCTTCATGTCCAACTGGCAGGCATGGGCATGCCAGTACCCGTCAGACGTCATCGCGTCCAGCTATCATTCTGGGAGTCGCCCGATTTTTCACAGGCGGGCCTGTGCGGCCCCGATGAGTGTAATAACGCTCTAGTATGTGTGCGATGTTGGGCGGGGATGGGGATCGTCCATGCTGCGTAAACGTGCTGCCCCACAGCTGGCTGCGGTTGGGCGAAAAGGGGCGGCTGCCGGTGGAGGAAGGGCGCGAAGCTTGACAACCAGGGGCGTGTGTGTATGTGCATGTTTGTCTTATGCGTATTATGCATGGTCGTTTGTTGGGGATGCAGCGTGTGCTTGTGGTCCTGTATTCTGGGTGGGGTTTGGGGGTTTATGGTCGGCTTATTCTGAGCGATCCTCGTCTTTCGCCAGTGCCCGATTTGTGGCACTGGGAAGCTTCGCTGACGATGCGCTTTCCCGATTTCGCCCATTGGGTTGAAGGGGCAGGAGCGTGGGATGTTTCGATGTTGACATGTGATGTGTGAGTGTGGCTCGTTAGAGCAGTGGCGATGGACCAGTGGACACCTGTGGCCTCGATATCTGTGCGTTCGGGTGTGGGTGTGGGCGCCGCGGCGTCGATTCGTGCAAATAGCAGATTTGGGAGATGTCGGCCCATATCATACGTGGGCAATGACGGAAAAGGAAAGAAAAATAGTTTCAAGGCGTGTCGCTCGCCCTTGAGACGACGGGTTGTGCGGTATGGGGGTGGGGGAACTGTGCTTCTCCTCCTCTGCCGAACAGCTATACAGGTTCATTTGGGGTGCTGCGGATATCTCTGCCTAGATCTTACAAGGCACAACGCGGCTGGTGCTCTGCTGCTTGTTGTAATGGTGGCCTGTGGATTGGCTGAGGCGGCCCCGGAGGCCCCACATCTTCAATGAGCTAATTATGCATTGGGTCGATAGCTGCATTGGCCGGAGCTAGTACGCCTGCGATGCCGCCTAATGGAGCACGATGCAGAGGGATTTTCCTGATGATGGGGCAACTTGTATGCCAAGCAAACAAGAGGCGAAATCCAGAGATTAGTGCGCTCTTCGTGTAACAGCACGAGGCTGTACACGCTAAATCTTTTCATTAGTTACATATCTAAATGACTTAACCATCTGGATTGCGTAGCTGCTGTCCTTGCTACGTCCTCCCCTGCAATATGCCCTCGCCGCCCATCTGGCACCAGGTGAGGTCCTGCCACGTAATCCTAACCTCCCAACCAACCCGCCTTCCTATAAGGAGTCTCCTCATCACGCGTATCCTTTTCATCAATCCGCATCAGCCAGCAGCGGCGACACGTCGTCATTCTGCAGCGCCTCCGGCCAGTCCCGCACCATGCCCCGCACGTGTGCACTGCCCACCACCCCCACCACCGCACTCACGCCCCTTAGCCCCATCAGAGCGCCGTCACCCAGGCCTTGTGGCGCGGAGCGCTGGGGTCCATCCTCTGGCATAGCATAGCGCCAGACCGCCTTGCCGTCCACCTCGTCAAAGACGTAGGCGGGAGCCACACCTGGCTTGCCTGCTTGGCCGGGATACATCATATCATAGACGCAGAGCCAGAGGGAGGGAGAAAGATGAAGGCACGTTGCGGTATGTGGACACAAAGATTTGCAAAAGCCCAAAGGCTGTTCTATGCTGCGTCTAAACGGTCGGTACACCCCCAAACGCTCGATGTACGGAAAGATTATAAAACTTTTGGCTGCGATAAAGCATATCTGGTGGTATCAGAAAGTGCAACGCCTTTTTTAAACCTTTTTTTACCCATTCGTGAACTTTTTTATTAATTGTCCTTCAAGCAAAAGTGCTGTAAAAAGGAAAAAGATGAAAATTCGCAAAAAAAGGTTGTCGAAAGTAGAGACCCTTCTCGCTGCCACATTTCATGACAACACGCCCCTTAGTGTTCCGGCCCCCCAAGCGGCAAGTAGTAGTCGGCTGCCTCGCTTCCGGTATGCATGGCATGAATGGCACCTTCCGGTGTGCTCGAATGAGGGCTGGTACCTGTGGCTACAGCAGCAATCGCCTTGGCCATGAAGGCGTCTCGCTCTGGAATAAGTGCCTGGAAGGCCCCCGGCCAGTCCAGCAAAGCATCCTCGCCAAACAGCTTTAATGGTCTGTGTGTTGGTGGGGAAAAGCGGAAAAAGGTGGAAGTACGGATCAGATCAAAAGAGGTACCGAACCAACATCTTTAACGCTCGATAAAAATGGGGAGGAAAATTAAATATTCCCCAACGTACATAAGCCCCCCCCCCCAAAACCAGACCACAAATTACCGAAAGGGAAGGCGGTGGGGAACAATTCACAGTGGCAGCGTTCGGGATTGCAGGATAACAAGAAAACATATACCCTAAGGAATTAAGAGCTAACCCTTTCCCGTACCAACGAGAGTGCTAGTTAATGTTGGGCAGTGCGAGCGATCGGCGATGATTCACTTGTCAAGATGAAGCAGACACTGAAACCCGAAATTTGGACGAGCACCCGATCCGGCGAATTTGATGAAGCAAGGAAGACAACGAACAAAAAGGTCTCGCAAGCAAAAAGGCTCACGCCACCTCCCCCCTAAACACCCCCCCGCGCCTCCACGCGAGTACACCAATACACCCACTTGGACAGGTCGCCGCGGTCGAGTGGCTCCCTGACCGCCACCGCCTCCTCAATCTGATCCTCGTTCATGTCTGGGTGAGGAGTACGAAAACACGTGAAAGCAGTGAGGGGGGTGGAGTGAAATGGGGTGAGATGGAGTCAGAGAAGAGGTAAGATGCATTACGTATGATAACACAACGGCCCGGGGAACACGGACACCGAAATCTCACACGGGCGGCGGGGAGGGACAACTCTTCCCCGCGTCTAATTACATCGTTACGTCGTTTCGGTGTGATGTTGGACGGGTCCCTTGCAGACCAACTCGTAGCATCGTATAGCATTGTGGCGCGAAATTTCGTCGGAGTCTGTACAGAATGCCACGCCACAAGTTGGAAGGAGCACTGATACAAAAATCCCAGTCCTATACGAATCGGATATTTCGACGTGTGCATGTGGCCAAGCCAGCTACATGGAGTACCGATTGTTGTAGGTGATACGCACCAGCGAAGCGCGACACCTCAATGAAAGGGCCCACTACGGGTGCCACCACCGCCACTGCCGCAGCTAGCCCCGCCGCCAGCACTCCGCCATCCGCCTGGTCCGGCAGAAGACTGGTGCCCAGTGTTACCACCAGTGACCCAAGGGTCAGTGCCGCCGAGCCGATTAGGCGCAGACCTGCAAGTGACCGGTGGAACGGTTCGCCATCATATGGGAGTTTGCGCACTGTGGGACAAAAATGTGTCGGCATGGTTAACACGGTGCGGGCAGATCGATCTCGACCCCCTCTACATCTTGCTATTGCGCCGCGATGCATACCTTCCCCCTCATGTCCAATCAATGGAACACACCTGCTAGGCAAATCGCAAGTGCCGTAGCTGCTCCCATGCATGGAAACCTCTAAGCCTACCTGCCGACCTGTATGTACCTGTCCAATCTATGAGTTTGTCCGCCGGCCTGTGGGTCCACAATATCAAATTCAAGACGCACCTGTGTCGGCGGCGAGCCCGGCTCCCATGCTGTGCTGCGTCACATTGGCGGGGCGGTCCGCCAGCAACACTGTGCCGCAGCCCACAGAAGTAGCAGCCTGTAAAGCAGTTTGGTGTGTGTGTGTGTGTGTGTGTGTGTGTGTGTATGTGTGCGCGCGTGTGTATGTGTGTGAAAGGGGGGAGGGGTAGAGGGGCCGGGCGGCCGAGGTTATACGGGAGGTCTTAGGCCGATGGAGTTGTTCAAGAGTAAGATACGCGGGAGTGATGCCCGTCATACAAAAATAACCGACGAGGGGGGGGGAGAGGTTCACCACAGAGGCAATCGATTGGGAAGATGAGTTCATCACACAGAGGCCGTGGTGAAAGCTTAGGGTCTCTTATACTTTGCCAGAAGAGGAGCGGCACCGAGGAAGTGAGGAAGCGACGATGCGGCAAAGACTGTCTTCTGAAAAGCAGATGCTCGGAGAAGACAACAGCGCTTTTCCCGTCCGCCCGCCCGTCCGTCCGTCCGTCCGTCCGTCCGTCCGTCCGTCCGTGTCTCATTACATCGCTCTCCGCTCGTTGTGATGTGGAATTGCGTTCTAGTCAACTGCACGCACACTCATGTCATGCGCCAAAGCGCTCAACGTTAATTCGTGTCATTCTTATGGCGTCACACCGCGTCGATTGGTGGGTGTCCAAAATCGGAATAATGGCTACAGCTTAACCCACATGGTAAAAGATGTTACGGGAGTAGGGATGGGAAGATGTACGGAAGGAACTTACACATAAGATATGATGAATCCCTGCACTAATCTCCCACAGAAGGAGGAGAACTTAGAAACATGGCAGACAGGAAGCAGTGGAGGACATTGATCCGTTCGCGGAACGAAGGGCCTCCATATTGGTCTTTCCCGGTCCATGTTGGTCTCTACAACAGATCCGAAACCAGCTCCTTTCCTAGAAGAATAAGAAGAGGCCCCATGACCCCGCCCCACCCGCACCTCGAGAGCTGCACGCCAAGCCGCACCCGGCTCAAGTCCCACCGTCCGACCCGCCTTGGACTGAATGCGGGCGTATATGGTGCTCATGAGC